>VFFE01007859.1:2047125-2097125 GCA_008921705.1 Burhinus oedicnemus
ATGGTGAGAGGAGAAAGGAGAGAAATAACTAACCAATCAAGCCATCTTTCCAATTTGTAGAGAAAGGTTATTATGTCAACACCACCTATTCAGTTTGCACAGCTTTTGAGTTATTGCTTCACATCTGCTCCTATATTCTTATTGTGCATCTCACATGGTCATCAACCTTAACCATACCACATCCTTGCTGTTACCATTGCTCAACCTAAAAATACCAGTTAGTGGAAATTACTACTTCTGTGTGTAGCAATTTTGCCCTGAATTGGACTACTCACGGGAGTACAGCTACTCAAGCATATCGGTGTCTGCAGGACAGGCTTTTACCTAGCCAGAAGCATGCACATGGTGCAGCATCGTTTAACCTCTGCAGATACAAACATATTTTCTACTGCCTACAGTCAAAATTTTCCTTTCAAAATTTTCCATTCTGAGTATTTATTTTCAAATACAGTAAGGTATTAATTGTAAGAGAAGACTGTTATTGTCGTATAAACTTCAACCATTTTTGCTATCCTCTGTTTAAAATAAATGCAGAGTTATTTTAATATAAGAAATATGGATTCCCTTGAGCCTTTCATGACTTGGCAACAGCCAAGACAGCAAATAATGTAAAATAATTAAAATATTTTAACACACAATTAGACATCTCTTTAAAACTGTATATTTATTATTAGCATACCTATATGTTATTACAGGAGGATTTTATTCCCTGTGTGAAAGGCATATAAATAGATAATCTGGGGGAATATTTTGTGCTCAAGAACATGATGAGGGTAGGATTAGAATAGAAATATTTGCCATCTGAGCTATAGTAGGCACTATTAGCAACAGTGAAAATGAAACAAGACTAAAAAATCTGAGACATACAGTTATTGTTGTGGGAAAGCTGATAGCAGTATTTTTAATTATCATCATTCTGTGTTAACCGCATTTATAAAAAACAACTTTTCATATTTTTAATACCTTTCACCACAAGCCACTCAAAAGTATCCAAACATTCATTTTTCTAAACTCTTTTTCTCTTTCTTTATAATAGAAACAGTGAAGGTCTATTATCCATGGAGTTGCCCATTCACTGCACATTTCCATACTTTCCCATTCATTTTTATTGAAATCAGGCAGCAGTCCGAGAGACCCGCGTTCCCATGAAACGGGGCAGACATCTTTAACCTGCATGTATCACTTTGTGAGGGTGATATGATCTCTCTGTTCACTACAAGACCACAGTTTTGTTAAGAGCTAAAAAAGACATGGACTCATTTTCCCTTGAAGCTGCTGCCTCGAAACCAGCAGCAAACGAAAGCCATCGCCGCTGCGAACCAAAGGTCACGTTGAGAAAAATGAAACCGTATATGAATAGAATAGGGCTCCAAAGCCTTACCGACAAATTCATTTTGAGGCTTGTGCTATCTCTTCGAGGGTGTGTATGTATGAACAGTCTCAAGAGAAGCGTTAACAAATATCTCTGAATTCTAATGTTAGCACCACTGCAGCATTTTAAACGTCAACAGCCTGATGTACAATATGGAATATGAATTTCTATTAGCAAGGGATTATGTCCTGTTTTACACTGCAAAGTTTGTTATCTACATCCCACCTTAAATTAGGACTGGCTGTCTATAGGTAGCAACATGTAAAACAGCAATATATATTCATTCATCAGATTCATTGCAAGGCATTTCTCAATTACTCTCAAATGGGGAAAAAAGAAATGTCCTTTAGGCAGAATGCTCAAAGCACTCTGTCATCATTAATAATCCTGTATGCATTTAAGATAAAAAATATTTACATTACAAATTTGGGATAGAGTTATAACAGAGAAATGCCTGCCTGCATGTGGGATAAAATCAGGAAAGTTTGGCTTCACAAATTGGAGAAAGGAAGAAGATTTATCCCCCCCAGCCCCACCAGAAAATTGTCTTTTTGCTTTTTTCATTAATTTTACTTTAAAAAAAAAGTGGCCTTTCCCAGTGAAACAGAAAAACTGGAGCTGTCTGCTTTAAGCTTCGGAGAAAACAATATTTACTGTCATAGCACAGGGATTCTGTAAGCAGTGAACAATGAACGCTTTACGCACACGGCTGACCCAGTACTTGCAGGCGCACTCCTATTCAATTCAGTGGGAATAGGCAGGCAATTAACTTATCAATTGCTCGTCATCAAGAATACAGAGCTGAAATAACAGCATTTATTTAAAAAAAAAAAACTTGAAGGCAGACATTCACTTGAATTTATATTGATATTAATCTTTTTATTTTTTAGTAGAAGTATAGGCAAAATATATCTTAAACCTGTTTTTCTTATCGCTGCAGTCTCACTTTCTTCACAAAAGCAGCATCCTGCTCTCCCGTCTTTTGCAAGGAGTGCGTATGCTCTGTCTGTAGGCACAGAGGATTCCTTAGCGTGGCCTCTGCTTTTCAGAGCTGAGGAATGCTTCCTGATGTCTCTGTCTTCAGTGGCAGAAATTGAGTCCAAACTGAAAGCCACGCTCCTTTAGACTTCTGAATTGGAAGAAAAATGGAAATAAAAAGTAAGCGTTTTTCAAAAATGCATGCTGATAAATGCAGAGACCTTCAGTAGGCAGAGATGTTTAAAAACCGATAGATTTATATATCAGCAGGATAATTCAATCAGACCTACTACAAAGAAACTTCACCCCATAAACTCCACGTTAAATTCATAACTTATTTAAAATATCATGACCTGACTTGATTCAAAGCTTGCAAGTGATAGAGAAGTCATTGTGTCTAATGTAAGTGGTTCTCCTGGCTAATTAACCTCGCTGGATCACTGTACTTCTCTGATCAGAATGCATCCAGTGGTCCTGTCCAACCACCATTTTGTCTGAAGAACCACCAAGAGTGACTGACTGCTTCCTCATGGAAGGGCCTGTTACTACAAGCCATTTTTCTTATACCCTTTTTTGGACAAATTAAAGAGATGGAAATTCCTAATTATCTTCAAAAAATACCCATTTCCCAGACCTAAGTTATGTTTGCAAACTTTTTTTCTGAAACCTTTCAACTTTTGCATTGTTCTTTTTTAAAAGTGGCATAAGATATGGCTATTTTCTCAGCAATAAATTTAAATATATTGAATATAGGCTGGAAATTACCTCTCTTGAATAGTTTTCCTGGACAAAACTTCCCATTTGCAGCTACTTTTCCCAAAGTATAGGTCAACCAGTTTTTGATCCATTAGTAATAGGCAGCAATGCCTTTATCTACTGTCAATAGTTAACTACATCAGTGTCAAATACCTACAGAATTTTTCCTGCCTTTTGCAGGAATTTCCTTCTCTTGAGGTTTCATCATATAATGTGTTTTTTTCTTTCTTTTTTTTTTGTGTTGTATCTTTCCAGAAAAGAAATGGAAGGCAGAGAGGCAAACAGATAACATAAAATGTTAGCTGAGCAGTGCATGGAGAAGAAATGTTTTTTATCACTTCATTTCATAGCTCTGTTTCATGGTTGGTCAGATTGTTTGTATAATAAAGGAAAACCCAACAAGAAATCTGAATAAATGGCTGTTGGGTGAGCATGCCTTCCTGTTCACTGCCATATTACATACACTTAGATCTCTTTTTTTTCCCCCTGCCACACATAGTTTCTTTCTCAGCATAGTGGGCACTGTTTAAGGGGCCAGGCAGTGGGGAGACGCTGCACCTCAATGGTTCCTTCAGTATTTTTTGACTCCTTCAAGCCATTGCCAGGGATAGCAGCACACAGGACAAAAAGGCAGTCACTGCACTGCACTTGCTTGCAGTCTCATGGGTCATGGACTGGAGAAGCCTGATTTCACAGGCAACAGTGTTATTCCTTGTTCATCAAGAACTGTCTTAAAACCTTTTTGCTGTTGTTTTTTTGCCTTTGTTCTGCTTGTAGACCACTCCAAAGACACTCTATGGCCTAGGTCTCCACCCAAATACATTCATGTGCCACAGTGCCTCTTCAACTTCATCTCCCACCAAGGTGTTTACACCAATGGACTTACAGAGCATCCAGATCCTCACTTACCCTTCTTTTAGTCTGCTGGAAGGTTTTTTTTCCTGATAATTCTATAATGTTTGCTTTTGAAGACCTGCATCATAGCCAGCTGTGACCAACCAACACTACAGTCTCATTTTATCTCTCAGTCATTCCCAGACTGTATTGACGTCTTCATTTCCATCTTCCTAGCCATGACCTTGTGCTTTGTACAATTTCACTGTTACCTCCAGTCAAAAAGCTATCAAGTTCTTTCTCTATGATACTCTGATCCTCCTCCAGACTATAGCCAGGCCCTGTTTTTTGTTCATCAGCAAACACCACCATAAACTTCCTTCCTTCCTTCCTTCCTTCCTTCCTTCCTTCCTTCCTTCCTTCCTTCCTTCCTTCCTTCCTTCCTTCCTTCCTTCCTTCCTTCCTCCACAGTCACAGGGGAAAATATTCAACAAGCTCCAGTCCAGAAGTGATTCCTGAGTGACCATATTTCAGGTCAACATTTCCTATCTCAGCAGTTCTCAGTTTTGTCCCCACTTCAGTGGGCTCCTGACCCACCTTCTAATCCTGCTCATCCCCATCCCCTCCAGATCATTACCCCATATCAAATGCGTTACCGAAATCCAGATAGATGGTATATCTAATGCATTTCCTTTGACGAGAAAATCATCTATCTTATCAAAGGAAGCTATCGGCTTAGTTTGGCACAATCTGCCTTTGGTAGACAGGAGACAGACAGTAAGAGGTAGATGGGGAGGGCAAAAAAGAAACCCATACAGAGTGCTGCTCAGCCTGGCAAGCAGTGACTGTGGCACGCTGGCACTATGGACACTGTTGTTTTCCTTCAAGTAGCCTAACAGCAGAAGGGTTTAAGGAAGGAAAGGTTTGAAGGAGAAGAGTACAACAGTTTTGTGGGTAAATGGAAAACTCAATCCCAAATGAGGGGTTTGGAATAAGGAAAAACAATGAACCTAATGATCACGTTTACCAGCATGGCTGTTGACACACTGAATGATGACGAATGGCAAAGGTGAACAGGAAACACAAATAGTGTTCGTTTTTCTCATAGCAGGAGAGCTAAGAAATCAAATGAAATCAAACAAGCCAGTTTTCATTTCACATAATATATAATTAAAACAAGTAATTTGTGGAAACCAAAAGCTGAAGCCTATACGGGTTATGTAGCTGTGTTGAAGAAAAGTCCACCGAGAGCCTTCCAGCAGAAAGATAAAACCCTGTGTCAGTAACTCCTTATGTGACAGACTGCTGAGGCCTAACAGGGCACCCTTCTGCAGCAAAGCAGTCCTTGGTCTGCTTATTTAGTCCTTCTGCTCTTCCCTAGGACCTTTGTTCTTAGGGTTGTTGTGGTTTTTTAAGTTTATTTTGTGGGAATAAATATTTCTTCTAATTTTCCACATGTGTAAATGTTCAGAGATCCCTGAGACCTTCCCATGGATGTTAGCTGAGCTTACATGTGGAAACTTTCTTTTCATCTGAGGAACATGCTCGTGAATCTCAGGCAATATGGTCTACCAGGGACAATCAGTGATCTGCAAGTTAGACTCTACTCTTCTCTGAGCAGTTCCTTGGAAAGTGCTTGGTCTTGGCATACCTACATCATCTCATGAAGCAGACCATGGTGAATTATTTCCACTATCCCACTGCAATCTTCTCTTCCTCTTTGAATCTA
The DNA here is from genome assembly GCA_008921705.1 of Burhinus oedicnemus. Taxonomy (NCBI): domain Eukaryota; kingdom Metazoa; phylum Chordata; class Aves; order Charadriiformes; family Burhinidae; genus Burhinus; species Burhinus oedicnemus. Next base: position 2,052,795 of record VFFE01007859.1, read on the forward strand.
CATCAATCATTTATGAAAGTATTTTTTTCTAACTGTGCCTCAGGGGCCAATGAGCCATGGTCACTTTACGAATGAGCACTTGAACTCATATTCCCCAATTAGTTTTATTTTACCCATTAAGGATTAATGTCCAAAAGCTCATTGGCTGGTAAAATGCAAATACTTTTACCTTGACAGGAATGCCTAAAAAATTATTTGGAAGTATATTCTGTGAGGTCCCAAATGACTAGCAGTAGCACTGCTCACTAAGACTGAAGACTAGCAAATAATAAAGTTACTATGCTAAACCAAACCTGCATTGTGCTTTGATTTCTATTTGAGGGTTGTACACAACTAATACAGTGCAGTAATACTAAAGCACTATTCAGTAAAACCCTGAGCAGTTACCATTTACAGTATATCATAGTCAGATGACAGCAGGAATGGTGGGAGTTCATTACAGGGACCATGAATTGTTGGAGGTAATTTAGATTACAATTTAAAGTTTAATTTAAAAATCTATCAACAAATGTGAAAGTGCTCGGGGAACATTTTAAAATGCACTTTAATCTCACCAGCACAAATAGCTTTTCAGAGCCCTAAACATCATCACCTGGAAAAACAGTAAAACTTTACTGCATCTTTAATTAAATTACAAACACAAAGGATAATTAACTTTTTTTATTTTTATTTTATTCATGCCATTGTTTCCCTTCAGAGTCAATATCTTCAAGTTGCAGGAACAGGATGTTATGAAGAACTTTACAGCCTGCACATTCCCCCAGGATATTATTGCATCAAGCAGATGAAGTGCAATACACACGCACGCACACACGCATGCACAGACACACACACAGAGAATCGACAGAGGTGCTAGAGACCAAGATGTTCACCAAAGCATGTAAGAAGCTTGGTTTGAAAAAAAGAAGGGGAATGAATCAATCAGCCAGCCAGCTGAAAAGGGAAGGCAGACTCCGCTGTCCTCAGCATGTACTGCAGGGGCCACATGGTTCATACCATAGGACAGCTGAGTAATTAAAATCCAGCCTGCTCAAGCTGGCCCCTCACAGAAATGAAACAATTTGCTCATGTCTTGCATTTACCTTGACTTCCAAGGCCTCATCATCTCAACATTATTTCTTGGCATTAAGGATTCAGAGGGTATGTATCATTCTTCTCCACGTTAATCTGTAGGTCTGTACAGCCCAGTGAGGTTCGCTTCACAAGTAACTGCAAAACCAGGCTAAATTCTTAGTGGGCATGGTTACCCCTAATGCTTCTGGGCTATTGTTTTAATTTAATTTTATTTTCAACTTGAACCTGTCTGGGCTCAAACCTGTGTTGGGTCATGACTCTGCAAATTCTCCTCGGCAAGCCCCCGAGTGCTTGCCTATATTGAGATACATGCATTGACACTGTCTTTAAAGAGGTTTATGCCAAAACATTCAAGGGTATGCTCATCTACACAGCCTTAAATTGTGGAAAGTGTGAGAGAGATGGAGAGAAAACACAGCCAGATGCTAGTATTTGCATAGCTTGAACTCCAAATCATAAGATCTTGGTGTTGCTCTGGCTGATTAGAGACGTGTGTAGAACAAGTACACAAAATTACCCTAACATGATAGAAAGCTGCTGCTCAGAAAATCTTCCAGTTTGGGGGGAAGAGCTTTAAAATTCTTGATGTTATTAAGGAGTCTGAGTTGAGTTCCTGAAAAAATCTGAAATCAGGCAGTTTTGATGACTTCAGCAATGATGCTTGGTTTTCCCTCAAGCCAGCAGGACTAGTCACTTGAGTAGAAGAAATAAAATCAAATCTATTCTGTTTCATTATCAGTCATTTTACCTCAGGATATGCCTACATGTCTAAAAGCGTAAACTGCAATTCGGTGATATCTGGGCTAATCTATAGATTTATTACCATCAAAAGAGGCAGTCCCATCACTGCCCGCTTTCACCAGCTGCAGATCCTACTCTGGTCTTTACAATGCCTCCATACTCATTTGGCCTTATGGTATGCAGATCCAAATTGTTAACCTGGAGGAAAAAAGTCTTTTTTGTTGCATTGGTTATCCTCTAGACTGGCAAGGAAAATTGTCTCAGAAGATGCTCATACAAGTACCAAAAGGGGTAGGATCACCTGGAGCGGGAAGAAACAAGACAGAGATTGTCCTCTTTCAGCTGCAGCGAGACATTACATCATTTCAACTATATTGTTTAAACAGCCCCTTTGAGAGATCTCTTTTGGGGCAAAGTGCTGGCCACAAGAGACTTGGGACTATGAGCAGACACATAGCCTCTTGTTTGGTATCTCTGGGAAACAGGACTTCTGGGCCAGCTTTTTTTGTTACGCGATTTCATCAAAGGCAGAGTTACCCCGTCAGTGATGCAAGCCAAACAGCTGCAAAGCGGTTTCAAAGCAGAAGTTGTGACTCGCTAATATGGCCACACAGCTTTCTTTTCAAAGGCAGATTGCTCAAGACATAGGCAAAATAAATTTGGACCAGTCTGCAAAATATTCTGTAGACATACCTAGAGAAACATCTGACTCCATCACATTTTTTCCACTCCTGGGGGGAACAACCAAAACTATTCCAAATTTTGGCTAACAGCTTAAGCCAAAGGGATAAAAGACAAGAACATATGTGTTCAGTTACCATGGGACTGAGCAGCTTTATGAAATCCCTATCATGAGTCTTTGCTGCCCTCTGTACATGAAGGAGTTACACGCTCAAGGCATATATATCAACAAGCACCTTGGTAAGAGGCACAAACACCCTTCAGATCGTGCCAGTCCTGCTTCCGACCCCAGCTCTGCCGGCACTTACACACCCAAGCAATAACCTTCAAAATCACCAAGACTGCCTAAGATGACGGAGAATACTGATTTAGACAGTTTGCACAGCCCCCTGCTTACACACCAAAAGGGCTGCATGGTATTGAGAGATCCCACAATACGGTATATGCCATAAAGACAAAGTAATGTATAAATATGTAAAATGAATATTGAAGGGGGGGGACACAGGGAGATGAGGGGGAGGGAGAGGGGCTGCTATCCTCTGAAAATAAGTGTAGGACCTCATTACGTGAGCAGAAATAAAGAAATGAACACAGAATAAAAGGAGCACCACACAAACTATATATCATTTTAATTAAAATCTACTATCTGCTAAATATATGTACAGCTGTTGGATTTCCTGAGCCAACTGAATCAAATAGGTTTCACAAGGACTCACAGATAAGGAATTAAAAAATAAAATCAAGAGTTCCTTGATAACTAGCTGGAAACTGATCCCCTTTTGGAAAAGTCTTTATTTTATGTAAGTTAATATGGGAGGGGGCTGTTGATCACAGAAGACAAGCCTCTTAATTCTTTCAAATAAAATGAGCAGGCATGACACGGTGCTATCACAGAAGAGAAAGAGCTGCCTGTGTGTATTAAACGTTAGTGCTTTGCCTGCTTAATTATTGGTTAATCTAGCAATTTAGCATGCTTCATTTAATTCTAATTAGGAGAATTAATAGGCAGGGAATAAAGATTTAAATAGACTGGCACAAAACAAAACTGAGACTTAAACTGCTCTTGGAAAATGAAGCTTTTTTTTTTTTTTTAAATACAGTTCCTACGGTCTCACATGCCTCTCCTCAACAGTGCTGCTATCTGAAATGGGAGGGCCTAGGTCAAATGGGTGATTTTAAGGTACCCTGGGCCCACTCCTCACTTGACGCTGATGAGTGGAGCCGTGTGGATTTACACCAAAGCCTGGGATCAGGGTGTTTCTTTTTGTTCCTCTCTCTCCCTTTGAATCCAGACTTTGGGTTTTGGCTTCCTCCTCCGAAAAGGACATATGATATGGTAGGAGATTACTGTATTATTTTTATACATCTCTCTCATTTTTTGTCTTTTTTTTAAGAGCACTGGGGGTAGGAGATAATTTAGTAGTGACATCGTCCTCAGGAGTTACATACCATTCATGTTAAGTGATGCCTTAACTCGTGGAATTGTAAATTATTTTATTCCTTCCTCAGGCTGATGCTTTCTTTATTTTTTCTCTCCTGGCAAAGCTTTGGGGGATGAAGACACACTCCTTTTCCACTTCACCAGCTGGCTGCCTTCCATTCCTGCCGCCCCCAAATGTTACAGCCTGATTTGCATGGTGTGTTTGTCTTTGCTAATCAAGCCGCGTACTCTGACAAGTCCTACGACATTGGACATGGCTGTTCTTCTAATTAAGGTGCTAATTGAATTAAATGGCTGCGGTAATGAGCAGATGAGCAGCATAAAAAGTAAAGAGTCAGATAGGCCAATTAACAAAAGAGCTGAGCATAATTATAACATTTAAAATACATGCAGCTCTGTACCAATATTGTTAATTGTTACAGGGGAATTTATGATAATTGGCTCAACAACAGGCATGCAGGCTTAACCTGGGATGAAGCCTGTAATTAAAAAAATGATATTCAACACAAAATACAGAGCGGGGATAATTAACACTTGATTTACATAAAAGATGTTTATAAAGTCAAGCAGAGTGCTGCACAAATGCTACACCAAACATGAATTCTCCTGCAGCGTGGCATTTAGCAGTATTACAAAGGTATGAAAGCACAGGCCAGGATGCAAGCTTGTTTCAGACCTAAGCATGGGTGAAGGCTGACTTTCAGATCAGGGCGACCCTTATTGGATTTTTGCTAGCAGAGTTCAAAAAAAATCATGGTCCCCACCCTGCTCCTATTTAACAGAGCTGAGTCTTAGCTGTACCCCGTCTGCGGATGCTGCTATGCCTGTGAAAAAGCACTTTTAGCAGCTTGAGCTGAGCTGCCCGCGCAGGTAGCACAGCCCCCTTGGCAGAAAATCTCTTTCAGTTAATACAGTCTTGACTCTCCACCAGGGGCTCTACCAGCACAGCTAGAGCAGCCGAAGCCTGGCTGGACCTTCGCACTGGGGTCTCATGGGGGTGACCTAGGCACAACCCTAGGAACAGTCCTGGGAGCAGTCTGGAGCCTGGGCTCCATTTGTACCTGGTGGATTATGATTTTTTTTCCTGTGTTGCCTGCAGAACTATGTCCTCCCTTCCCCTCTGTTCTCCTTCTCCCAGCGAATCATCAGTCTCGCATGCACAGCCTCCTTCCTCTCCCCTTTCTCAGCACAGCCCGCAGAAGAAATCAGTCTGAATTCTCTCAGGCCAAGGAGGAGCCGGGACCTATGTCTCCCATGGCCTGCTTAAGGTCTCTAACTGGTCAACTAGCATATATGAGGGCACATCATCACTTACTGCTGTGTTTTCAACGAACGGATGTAAGCGTTCACCTTTAGTGAAAGGTTTAGTACTTGGAGCTGTATGTATGCAAAGGCTCTACTTTGGATATGCTGGTATACTCAGCCATTCGTACAGGCTGGCTGCTGAATTTAGACTGTCCCCTACCCAGCAGATTGGCTATCTGGGCCAGCGTGCCAAAAACCCAGGGCCAAAACCACTTTGTGAACCCACGCCGAGCAAACTTCTGAGAACACTCGCTTCTTTCCTGTGGTTCCACGGACATTGATCCTCAGCCCACAGACCCTCAGCAGATGGAGAACAGTTGCGTTATAGGATGTAGAAATGCCTCAAATTCAGCTGCAGCTGACATGTAAATGAAAAATATCATTATAGGGGTTTTTTTTCATATAAACTGGAAAAAGAGTACTGACTGACAATCTCAGGCTCCTCAGGCTTGTTGAAGGAAAACTACAAATCATCTAGGTCCAAAATATCTCCTAACGTATGTTCATTGCCACCATGAGATGTCAGTATCTTTTCCTCTTAAAGCAATCATAATTTTTTCCAAGGCCAACACAAAAATGTATACTTATGGCCATCTGAGAAAGAGTAAGTCAGAAGCTCTTCAGTTACACTAAGTGTGTCTCACAAGCAGATACACAGAATCAGTGGGAGGCATTTCAGAGCACAAACACGGACATGTAGGTTACTATATACTTTTAAATTTGGGCTGCGGCTGGTGTTTATTACCCCTGTCTGCTCTCTGCCTGCAATTGCATACAGCACTGAGACAATTAGTGGCTGGATGCTGTAATGCAAATAAACACATTACAGTGTTCATCAGAATGACATTTTGCCTTAATCTGTGATGATGTGCAAGGGAAGAAAAGAGCACAACAGCATTATGGTGATTTTTAAAAAGCCTATGTTTCCCAGCTGTTACCGCAGCAATGTAAAAAAAGCACTGCAGGGATCTGTCGTGAAAGGGTGATAGTCAAACCAACAGAGGAAGACAATTTCTAGCAGTGAAATCAGGAGCCAGCATCAGCCAGCAAGGGAGACTGAGTCTGAGAGTCTGAAATGTTTTGAAGTTAAATGGTAACACTGGTAATGGTAACCACTTCATCCCTGAATCTGACTCTCCACAGAGAAAATCAGGAACAAACATGAGTACTGTAACTAAAGCAGTTTGTAGTTAGTTGTCCGCTATGCATCACTGTGCTGTTAATCACCATAACAGGCTCATTTATCCCTAAAGTCTCTTCATGGGTATTTGGCAGAGAAAAACAATGTGCTAAGCTAAGTCTTGATACACAAGTCACTTTGGAATACCTTGGATGTGCATAGGCAAAAGACAATTAAATTTTGAACAAGTCCAGAAGCAGAGAACTTGGAGAATTTATGCATACAGATTAAAATCATCCTTTCTTCTTATTTTTTTTAATATCTCAAAATGTGTTAGGGCTGGAACAAAAACAAGGGAAAAGATATAATATTTCCTCAAAAATCTTGACATTTTAGGCCCTGATCCTGCAAATGCTTAGGCACAAACCTAAATTATGGTGTAATTACCCTACTGAGCTTGATGTAGCTAATCATATGGGCAAAGTTGGGTGTGGGCAAAAGTACTTGAGGAGTCAAGGTTAATTATGCATAACTTTTGTCACAAAACGTACTGACCAGTAAGGTAAATTGCCTCAGTTATATTGAGAGTATCAGCTGCTGCATGACCAAATACACTCTGAATCAGTGCATTTACACAGCTGTCCTTACAACGGAACCTTAAAAATAGCCTTTTATGGCAGATGAAGGTAGCAAAACTTCTACACTAATCTAATTTCCTTGACTTTAAAACACGAAGTTGTACTTTCTAGATTTCAATGAATCAAAATGTCATAGAATCATAGAATGGTTTAGGTTGGAAGGGACCTTAGTCACTTAGTTCCAACCCCCTCGCCACGGGCAAGGACACCTTCCACTAGACCTGGTAGCTCTAAGCCCCATCCAACCTGGCCTTGAACACTTCCAGGGATGGGGCCTCCACAACTTCCCTGGGCAACCTGGTCCAGTGCCTCACCACCCTCACAGTGAAAAATTTCTTCCTGAGATCTAATCTAAATCTACCTTCTTCCACTTTGAAGCCATTACCCCTCATCCTATCACTACATGCCCTTGTATAAAGTTCCTCTCCAGATTTCTTGTAGGCCCCTTTCAGATACTGGAAGGCTGCTATCAGGTCTCCCCAGAGCCTTCTCTTTTCCAGGTTGAACAACCCGAACTCTCTCAGCCTGTCCTCATAGGGAGAGGTGCTCTAACCCTCTGATTGTGACCCTCCTCTGGACCTGCTCCAACAGGTCCATGTCCTTCTTATGTTGGAGGCTCCAGAGCTGGACACAGTATTCCAGGTGGGGTCTCATGAGAGACGAGTAGAGGGGCAGAATCACCTCCCTCAACCTGCTGGCCATGCTTCTTTTGATGCAGCCCAGGATACGGTTGGCCTTCTGGGCTGCAAGCGCACATTGCTGGCTCATGCTGGCTTCTCATCCACCAACACCCCCAAGTCCCTCTTCTCAGGGTTGCTCTCAATCCATTCTTCGCCCAGTCTGTATTTGTGCATGGGATTGCCCCAACCCACATGCAGGACCTTGCACTTGGCCTTGTTGAACTTCATGAGGTTGGCATGGGCCCACCTCTCAAGCCTGTCCAGGTCCCTCTGGATTTATAATATTTATTCATATGCTATAGTGTGTCTCACATAGGTGGGGAAAAATTCACAAAAAAATCACTAAAACGATTCTTGCCAGAATATTCAAAAGCAGAGTAGTAATTAGTCAGTTGTTTTAGTTATTCAAAAATTTGTATAATTCCATAGTTTATACAAAATTGTAGGTTAGCCTTCATTTCTTTGTTCATCAAACCTTATTGCTCAGTAGTGATTGGACAGATGGTGTGAGCTACATGGGGTTTTTTGCCACGTGATATTATATCTGTTCACTGACTTAATGAGTGCATATTCCCAATATAACTAGCCAAATGTGCATACTTGAAAATCAGTTTCAACGGGTTATGCCAAAATTGCAGGTCACATTATTTAGTCAGCATGCAAAAGTTTGCTAAATATTTTGGACAATAAAACATTCAGATCCCTGTCCAAGGGCTGTAAGTTTAATAGTAGATGTACTGAACATACAAGAAGCAGCAAGTGACAGGAGGCAAGCCACTGGAAAGGTTCTTTGGATGTCTCATCTATACATTCACTCAACCACAGCCTCCAACATTTGCCATGGTCACAGGTCTATCCTGATGCATCACAGAGGTTTAAGGTTAAAGGACATTACATTTTATCATATGTAGTAAAGCCAATAGTAGCAATGGGAAGAAGAAAGGGTTGAAATATAATCTCCATAAACCATTAGTACACCTGTACTGAGACATGCCCAAAGAAAATATTTCAATTCAGCTCAAGATCTAATTAAATTATGCAAAATAGCCATTTTGATTTGATTTTTCCAATGGAAAAAAAAAAACTTAGTAAACTCAAAACTTTCTCATTACCTACTTCAATTTTTCAGAGACTTAATTTTCTGTTGAGCAGTCTGAAAAAAAAAATCCTGACCAGTCAGGCTTGTAATGGTAAAGTCAGCCCTAGATATTAACTCAAGTGTTTGCAGAAAATGAGCTAAAAATGAGCAAAAGATGATTAAAACTGGGACTGAATACTCACTGAAATATTTTGCTAAGTTAATACTGCTCTAGCAGCAACTTCAAGAACAGTAGCAGCTGCTCGCCCATGTTTTTCTTATGCAAGTAAGACTACCATAGGTTTCACCAAGACCTAAAGATTTGCAGAATGGTGTCCAGCCATAGTTTCCTAGGATGAATATACCCCGTTGGTTAATATTTTCAAGTTTTCCAAAGCATGTAACAGAGCAGCAAGCAGTATCAGCAGAGCTGACAGCAGTATATGCTTACCTGTGCCCTGTCAGATCTATAGGCACATCCTCATTGTAGAAATACATAATACAGGGAGCTGCATCAGTGAACCCAATGACAGGTCTACAAAGGAGGCAATCACCGCTTCTTTGGCTGTACCAGGTAAAATGGGCATATGAGAGAGGCTCATTACTGATCTTTCCAGCAGCAGTTTACCCAGTACTGCCCGCTTTAAGAAATTCAGTAATGTGTGAGTCCAATCAAAATGATAGAGAGATACAATACCTTGGCTGACAACATCATATGGCTCCAGGAGCAGATGCTTTAAGCGAAGGATAACACTTCTTGAAGTGAGATGCCAGCAGAGGTGACAATATGTCTTCATAGACTAGAGTGCCACAGGATAGACTTGAATTAGCAAAGATCAAAAATGAGGCCCACAAGTTTTAGGAAGAAGACATTTTTATTGTGTGTTAAAAAGCACGTTAGCAACCAGAATGTGAGTATCCAGTACAGGGGCTTTAACCTGACTGTCTCACCTTCAGTTTGGGAAGTATTTATTCTACCCCAGCTCACATGTGCTTCAGGTTACGGTTTTGTCCATGAGGATCAGCAGGATACATCCCTGTATCACCTTCAAAGTGACCTTAGTTTTTGTGTTTTGCGTATATTAGAGGCCTGGTTAACTAGCTCCAAAAAAAGCCATGAATAAAGGAAGAAAGTAAGAAAAGTATGGCCATGGCCCAGCCTGCAAATAAAGGAAGAAGTCCCCCATGACAGGCATGTTTAAAAATAAAAACCCTATAACTGTAACCTGGCTGTGTAATTTATATGTATTGGGAATCTTTCAGCTGGCCAGAGATGCTATAATTATACTACAGGAATCTGACTATGAATTTGGGATATCAGTTTTGAAAACATGCCCCAGGGTTTCCAAGCTGCCATAATTTTACTTGAGCGGTAATGGAATAAATACAATCTAGATACACGTTGCTGTTCTTCAGCATAACTACTTCTTCAGGCAGATTTACCATAACGCACTCTGAACAGAAAAACTATGGCTCATTTACAAATGTAATTTCAATTGAGGATAGTTTTCCAATCTTCTTTCATTTGAGTCTCAATTGAACTTCTTCTCCTTTTTGATGGCATGATTAGACATTGTGAGAGCTGTTGCAGATTAGTCAAGCACAGAGAGAGTAAATTGGGAAGGATGTTTTATCAGTGCACGTCACAATATATGAAAGCAGATGTGTATGCTCTGAGCTGTTCCCTCAAATTACTGTTATGGAATAATTTAGCCCTTTTGATTCTCACAGATTACTGCTTCCACTGATCATGCTGTCAAAATCAAAGTGAGCACTTCATTCCGCTTTTATTCATGCCAGATCTATTTTGCTTTCATAATGAGCAGATATTACCACTGCACAAAGAGGATAAAGACATTCACAGTGATAGATAGGCGAGAGATTAAATGGGATCTTTATGACTTCTTCAGCCATCAGTTTTGACTGTGCGATAAGACGAGTCGAGTTGGGCACTGATTTGTTCTTTATTGGGGCCAATATTAGCATGAGCTTACCAGTGCACAGTCTGATAAAATCCATTTAAGGTGGAATCTGTATAACAATTCATGAGTTGCAAGAACTTCTTCTATAAAATGCATCTTCAGCAACCTCTGCAGAGGCGAAATAAGCTATTTCAGAATTAGAAATTCTTATTTTCTGGGGCGATATTTAATTTATAATTCTGTGATTTAAGGGTCATGTTGGGATTATCAACACTCCTGGAACCACAGGTTTAAATCCTCACTCTCAGGTCACCACTTATTTTGCTATTGTTCTGAGGGATGTTTGGGCAACCCCTTAAAAACCAAGCCCTACCTGACCTAGCCAAGTTTTAGAAGTTGTGTGGTGGTAAACTTTCCCCGCTGTGCTTGGCTACAGGCTTTCCACCTGCCTCACAGTCCTGTTGTGCACACTCTCACCTCTCCTCCAGCCTGCAGAAAGAGCAGTGTTACATGTCTATAGCTTGCAAAGTCCTTTGCCATAAAAGGTCCCATAGAAATGCTGTCAGATAAGGGCCAGTTAAAGTGTACTACAGGCAAATTTGAACAGAGAGGGAACTTGGAGCAAACTGGAGAACTCCACTGGGAAACCAATACTTTGATAAATAAAGACTGGTATTCTTCCTCTTATTCTCAGGGACAGATTTTTTAGTAGATCTGACTCCACCATGCTTCTGGGATTAATCGTAAAGAGCTGAAGAGGTTGGGGGGCAATTTTCAGTTCCAGTTGTCAATTCCAAAGTGTATCAAAATCAATTCTGTCTTATTTCAATGCAAAGGTATTTGTGTACTTAGCACATTTCTGTAATTTAATATTCCTCTGGATTATGAGTGGGCCCAAAAGCATCAATCAAAGTTGGAATCTCACTGAATTTGATTTTGTTCCAACCCTTGCTGAAAGACCACTCTGCACTCTCTGCCAGGTTTTCTTCATAGGGTAGCCATGACCACAGCTCTCTCTGCATGTGGAGAGAACCCTAAAAGTCTTCGAGTCCTACACAACACTACTCAGTAGCTGATACTATGCAGTTAGTCACTTCAATCAATATCAGAAGCATGTTTCACATCTGTTAAACCAGCACACACAACATAGCCACAAGGCAGGGAACCAGGTTTATTTCTTCCTTTGCTTTTATTATGATGATATAGCTCAACTACTTGGACAAAAATATTTTCTTTGTGCATTTTTCAGCATGCTAAGGAAGCAGTTGGTTGATAAGTACTTCTGTAGGGAAGTAAAGTGACAATAACCACTCCCTATGACAACCTAGCTGTACATGTCATTTCTTGCATCTGTGATTATGTTATATATGTAATTATCATTCATATATTAGCCAACGTTTTACTTCAAAGTATAAGTCCAACTAACTCAATAGACATCATGGCAGTGAATATAGTCCTGTATGATCAAAATGGACAAATTACACCAGGTCAGTGTTTTTTTGGATCCAGTTATATTTTATTATTTTTTCATGCACTGGAATATTAAGATAGTCTCAATGGAAACCAACATTTGCTGTCTTCTCCAGTTCTCCAAAATGGCTTTGATTCCTGATGCTGTTCTCTGTTGTGATATAATGCAGCAGGGTGTATTTTGACTTAAAAGGACAACCATCTATCCGTGTATTCAAGAGATTGTTTGCTGTCTGCCGTTTTCAAATATCTTTCATGTAGTCTTCACATGAATGTGCAATAAGCAATAAAGTTCTTGCCAACAGAAAATAGTCTTAACTAGGCAGGTACGACAAAAACACTGAAGTAGGATCACTCTGAATGTACTGCCTTTAACAACAAACACCTTCATAGCCACCTGCTAAAATGTCTTTTATTTATTCAGCACTCTTTTTCATATTTTAGAATTAAATATGGAAAATTATGAGTGGATTTTTAGGGAAATTTAACATTTTAGGGGAATTACCAAACTAAGCAGGCCCCAAAACCAAGCAGGAATTGAGATCATGTTTCTGTATCCCTTCCAATGAATAAGCTATATCCAAAAATTCCATTAAAAATATTTTCAAATAAATGTCATTGGAGGAAACCAAAACTTTTACGGACAACTCAAGAATGCCAAGGCTGAAAAAAGCATAATACAACCCAAAGCTAGGTAAATGAAGCATCCAGAAGCAATGATTCACTTTACAATATAGATCATCTGTATTAACAGACAGATGAATAGAAAATCAACAATAGAACACCCACACAAAGTTCACACTCGGCCTCAGTTAGAAGAATTGTTGAGCTCTCTCATCACTGAATGAATTCAAGGAGACCAACAGGTCCTTGTCATTAGCTATCCTACATTTTCTCCTTATTTTAAGCTCTGTCTCAAATTTGGTATTTGGATCAAATTTACTACCTATTTTTTATAATTCATAGGTTTTCTGAGAAAAAAAAGGCCTGATCTGATCTGTTGTTTTGCTTTAAGACAGTAAAAAATCCACAGTTTTGAGATAGCAATTGATGATTTCAATTAAGTCAACATCATTCCTTTCCACAGACAATACAACCCCAAATGTACAGGCAGCACCCTCCATCATGTAACACCCCAGATTAAGACTGACAAATGACAACCTCTTCTCATTCTGCCTTGTATTACCAATATCCTGTAGGTAACAGTCATAAACAATTTTCTTGTATTCATCCGTGAAAAGACAACTCCCCTGTGCTCTTAAACGATGGGGGATAGATGACTCTGTCTCCAACCCAGTCGACAGTGCTGACCAGAGGCAGGGCAGCAGCAAGATACATGTCCTTACAGCTGCATTACAAGTATATGCCAGCATAGAAGAACCTATCAAGAAAAAAACAACTATCAAATGGGTCACTGCACCTTGCCGTGCACATCTTAATGTTCCCTAGCACATAAAATCCATCTTTTCTTAGGCAATCAGGGAGTGAATTAAAAGAGCTCTCTAAAAGAATCCCATACTGGGGACATCTATGGGAATTAAATTTATACCAGTGAAAAAGTTCTTGCTTAACTTGGCCTTACTTTTACTTATCTGAAAGAATACAAATAGAACCAAAATATGTAATTTACCTGTTACTTTAAAAATCCACAGATGGCATAAATGCTTTAGCTGCCAGTCCCTCTTAGAGAGAAATCAAGGACGATTCCCCACTGTGTTTATAGCAAGAGGCTGGAGGACTGGGGTGAGGTTTTGGTTCTGTTGGACAAGACAGTTTGATCTGCATCTCAGTGCCTCAAGTTTAATAATATATCATTTCTTCTCTCTTTCTGATTTACTTCCATTTTAATTTCATTGGAGAAATGACTGTCTTTAAAAATCTATAAAATCAGCATTGCCTCTATACACAGATGTTTTGGTATTAAGGTATTATTAACAATGAAATGTCAAACATCATAATTGCTAATGCTGGCTCTTCTGTGAAGACACATGTGGGAGGCCTGCTGTTCACACCTGCTTTAGGGTAGGATTCATCCCAGACACACACACATGCACACACCTTCTGGCCTCAGCAAACTGTTTGGTATACAAATGGGCTAGAGTATAAATATAAGAAGAGATACAAAACTGTGAATGATAACTTTGCGTTGAGTGGGCATCTTTCTTCCAGAGAAAGCATGTTGCGATATCTCTTCCTCAGCTTCCCATTCTGTAAAATGAGGATAGTCATAATTATCTCATTGGCATGGAGACAAATTAACCAGTCTTCAAGAAATGCCATAAGAGCTTTGTATGGCTTGTGTTACAGTAGCACAAAATATGAACAGAAAGATGATAAATGAACAATGCAGCAAAGGAAGTTAGTGCAATAGGAGTAAGATACCCAGTCCTGGAAATGCAGTTGAGTGTGAAGCCTGGGGAAACTCAGTGAGAATTTGATATGGCAATCAAAAATGTATCTGATATAAAGCATTGCTGTAAAAACGATCATAGTCATTCACAGTAGATGTCATTAAATCCGATGACAATGTGATTTGTGCCAATGTTATGGGATTGGCTTATTCTGTGCCTGCTACTGCTCACTGCGTTAATTGCCATCAGTAAATCATTTTGCAGCTTTGCTATGTAGTGGCTGGGTACTTGGCAAAAGTCCACAAACTTCTAAACCAATGCCCACAGCAAACTGTACCTGAGTGGTGCACCTTGGCATGGAGACTGTGCCAGCCACCTTTCCAGACTTACACCAAGCACAGCAGTGCCACGTACCTGGACCATGTTCGGGATGGCCAACAGAAGCTCATCCTGCTCCCAGTACCAGGAGCCTTCACACAGCTGGCCACAGCACTGGGAGAGTCACCTATAGTACAGGTTCATGTCAAAGGCATTGCCAGGACCACAGCTGAGAACACCTGAACTAAAGCTTAATTGGGATGACATTAAGAAACGGTAATGATTTCTGACATGAATGAATTATGGGCTGGTGCCATTCTCAGAAGAACATTCTTATCTTTGCTAAAGTTACCCTAAGGTGATAAGGAAACACATTAAGAAGGAAGCTAAGCTATTATTCCAGCTAAAAACCAAGGTGCTTAAAGTAAAATATCATCACTTTGAAGGATTAGTGGCCATTACTGCAGGTAGGTATGTGCCATATGCTCAATGCTACACCCGGCTGACACTGTTTGTCTACACTGGTCTTAAAAGGAGACATTTATAAACAGAAATTTATCCAAAGGTCAGGGAAACATGGCTTTCATGGACAGTGAACTGTCAACATACCTGAGAGGCTTATAGGAAAGAGGACCATCTGGGCTGAGTTATTTGTATGTCATTTTGCACTCCATAGAGATGAAAGCAGAAGAAATGAGAAAACACGGCATTGTGAGTTAATATAAATCTTCTGAAGCTATGAAAGTAGCTTCTCATTCAAGTTTATCCCAAAAGAACCATTAATGTCTTAAGCACATGGCAAGATGTAAACCAGAATCGTTCATGTGACCTAATATGCTTCCTTTATATCAGATGTAATTTGTCCAGGACCTAAAGCATTGGTGAGAAGAATTGGTTTTGTGCTTGTATTCATCAAAGAAATAGCCAAAAACGAGACTAAGAGGAGGGGAAGGACATATACCAACTTCTTAAGTATCATGGCCCTTCGGAAAAGCCTTAAAAAAATTGAGAGTTTATTGTTGCCCAAGTTTTATCTTAGAGAGATTTGGAGTGATGAGAAGCAACAGCAGCTCTCATTGCCTGGCTCCTGCCCAGTTCAGGGACAGGAGACAGTACAGCCTTTGTACATAGACTGGAGCAGAGGTTCCCACAGTCCAGTCACTTATTTATTAACCTTACAGGAGCCATCCACAGAGCCTCGGCTGAGTGCTGAGAACAAAAAAAAGTCACAATAAGGGATGCCCAGTCAAGGAGGGTCTCTGCCTGGGATGGGCACAGTCAGTGACAGGGAGAAGCAGACACCAACAGAATCACCAAATGGGGAAAGAGATGCCCCTGCCTTCCCTCTCTCCCCTGATTTGCAGCAAACGTGTTACCAGTGTCGCCTCCATCACAGACCTGTGAGCCCATGTCCCCACAGTGTTAGAGTGACAGCTGTGCCACAAAGCAGGTACAGCCCAGCCCCGATGCCTTTCAGCAGCAAGACAGCTTAAAAGGAGACCAAGAGATTATATTTGCACTAAAGACTCTTGTGAAATTGTATGAGCAATCTGCATTTGGGTAAATCTCTTGGCAAATACGTTGTTCATAATTGTCATGTTGTTGGGCCTCTCACACAATTCAGGGATGATGGACAGCATGCAACCACCACGTCCTTCACACCAAACATGCTTTTCCTGTCCACGCTGAGGAGCACGGGCAGACTGCTGTGAACAGCATTGTTTAACTTGCTTTTGAATGACACTCTGGCCATTTAATAACCTCTCCTGTTCCTTGATTTAAGCTACTGTCACAGTTTAAAGTTTTAGCAGGGGAGGAGCAAAGCCACTATAAAAGTGAAAACCAAAATGCTTCAGAGAACTAGAAGATGAAAGGAAGAAAAACAACTGTTCCTGATGTTAAATTCAATAGCAGTAAATCCCCATTTTTTTTTCCAGTAGTTTTTTCCAGAAATAATTTACAGTCCAAAACATATCTCATGGCGTACAAATCAATCTGTATTGAGCCTGCCTGCCATTAGAGAAGGTCCAGAAGGGGGAAGAAAAAAAAAAAAGGACTATAAATAGTTGCATTGTGACACATTTTTCACTTTGAAGACTTCTGTTATTTACATGGTTCACAAAGTTTAAATAAAAGTCCAAGTTGTCCTTCTGATGATGGTCCCTGTTCTGCAGTAAGGCCAATGGACTACCAGGGGGTTCAAGAGGCTCTGGCTCTGGTGTTGATCTTATCAGTGCTTATGAATACTTAAAGGGAGGGTGGCAGGAGGACGGGACCAGTCTTCTTTCAGTGGTGCCCAGTGATAGGACAAGAGGTAACGGGCACAAACTTGAACACAGGAAGTTCCATCTAAACATGAGGAGGAACTTCTGTACTTTGAGGGTGGCAGAGCACTGGAATTGGCTGCCCAGAGAGGTGGTGGAGTCTCCGACTCTGGAGACATTCCAAACCTGCCCGGGGGCCATCCTGTGCAACCTGCTGTAGGTGACCCTGCTCTGGCAGGGGGGTTGGACTAGATGATCTCTAGAGGTCCCTTCCAACCCCTGTGATTCTGTGATTCTGTGATTGGGTTGTGCAGATGTGCTTTGCTTGGTCCTGAAGCTGCAGCAAGCTTAAACCACACGGTGACAATTAACACCAACAAACAGCCACAAAAACAAGTCTGCACTGTTTCTCCCCCAATTCCAGAATAAAAACAGCTCCCTTTGGTCTCACCAGTGTGTTTTAAATACTTTGATGAAGTTTCCACCTTAAGGATTGTGGGGAGGAAAAAATAGAAAAGCAAATTGCAGAATGTAGACTGAAGTACTTGCGATCCTTGTGACAAATACTAATGTATAAATCAGCAGCCCAATCCAGGCCCGGGCCGCTGATCATGTTCTTTGCTGAAATGTCACCTGTTCCTATCTAACGATTTGCATAATGCAAAGCTTCTCACTCGTAAAATACAGATTAAGAGGGGAAGCAAAGAGTCATTCTCGAACCATGGAGCCATTTCAAAGGAAAAAAAAAAAAAGCAGTCTTTACTATTAACCCTGTCATAGCCACAGGTTTTATTTCCCTTTTCTGCATTTGAAACGATAACTCCATTTGGAAAGTAAAACAATCAGTTAGATCCAGTCTCGCCTTTTTTATTTGTTTGCTTATTTCTGTTAGACTCTCAAATTCAACATGAACAGAAGTGAAATAATTAAACCATTTAATACTGGAACTTCAGTGAAACATTTAACTAGTCTCATAGAGTCTGTCTGAAATACATGAACATCTATCCGCAGATTCCTGCCAACTTCAATGGAGTAAAGCTCTAGTAGCCATTTTGAGGAAGTTCCTTTACTCTTTTTTCCTCCATACTTTCTAATTTACCATAAGGTGTATGTCCCTGAGTGCTATCTCACTGCCTAGGAGGAAGGGGAGCTTTTTTTTCTTTTCCTGCAGTAAAGACAACAACACTTATGGCTGCATAAAATTCTTTTAAATCAGCTTTATGCAATGTTAGCTTTATATTGCTAATAAAAAGCATTCAGAGTACAGTTGGAGTGACAAACACAAAAATAAGAAGGTGTGTTAAACCAAATATTTCAGAATTGAAAATAATTCTAATTGTTAAAGATCAGGATGAGGCTTATCCTTTCCCACATTATCCTAACAAAGACTGGTCTTCTGCAGGGCTCTCGACTCTCGCCGTAAGCAACTGGTCTTGGCCATCACCAGAAACTGCCTGCTGGCATTCCCTGGGATCGGACAGGCAACCCCTTTGCTCCAACTGCCTGTACTGTTCTGAGGCGGAGTTTAAGTTATTCAAGGGTGGAGGCTGCTTTCTTGCAAGAACTTCAAACTAGCATATGCAGGTATAATGCTACAAGGGCGGCCACGGTCCTGACTGCAGCATGTGCCACATCTTCTCTATCAGGCCAGCTGTGTCTGGCAAACTCCCTGCCCAAGCCATTTGGCCTAGGCAAGGCGTTTATAATAGTTTAAGATCTCCGTACCTAAAAGACAACATCTTTCTGTGCACCGTTGTGACAAGATGGGAGATGGAAGCACGTGCCGATGCTGCCACGTTGTGTGTTTGATCATCTGCAGAGTGGCAGTGGGGGATTTTCAGAGGAACGGGTTTTATTCTTGCGTTCCCCACTGGGCTGCCAGCACCCAAGCCCATTAACCTTCAGGGAATGGTTCAAAGCTTATCTATTTTTTTGTGGTCCTGAACTGCAAGTTGCTGAAGTCTCCCAGCCTTCTCCGGCAAGAGAGGGGGTTTAGTATGTCATACTGAGCTTGCGGCACCCCGCTGCACCGTGCAGGCACTTCTGTTTCTTTCAGGAGGCTGTATTTGTTCACTCACCACTGATTAAGCAGTTCCGTGATTTTTTCCTCAAGATTTTTAAATCCTGGGGAAAATAAATAAGCAAACCTGAGCATAATAAGGTGCAATAATAAACACTAGGGCTGCAGCCATTTCTCATAAGCACAGCCATGGGCAGGAGTGGCAAGCATGCTACTTGCATGACTAAAGATTTGGCCAATTACTTTAGGATAAGGCAGAAAGCTTTGAAATATTAGATATTTTCTGCTTATTTAGAGATACGTTTCTGATGATACAAATCTGAACAGGAATATGAGTTTGAAAACAATCTGAAGTTTTACGAGACCTTAGGGAAGAAAGTGTGGTAAAACTCATAATATTTAAGGCTTGCAGAGGTCACATAGGAACAAAAGCTCTTACGGGATGCTGGAAGATGTTTAGACATAAAATTCAACACTGATTTCCATGGGCCTCATGAAATAGGCTTTCCAGAAAAATCTCCTGAGTCCATCTCCTTATGTCTAAGAGAGAACCCTTTCCCACAGATGGTTACTCCCCTCCTTACTGCCTGTTTTCACAAAACTTGTCAGAAATTTCTGGACCTTATAAGTTCAGTTCAGTCAAGATTGTCCAAAAATTGTGACAAACAGAACAGGACCTCATGGAAATGAAGCTAAATATGGAAAATAAGGAGATGCAGCTCATGAGAAGAAACTGGAAAGGGGGCATCAGAGACAAACTTTACATCGCTACACCAGAGAATTTTACATAAACTTAACTATAGATCATGTCATGGGGTGGGAAGTGTGTTACTGGTTTTTCCCTCCTTGATTTTCTCATTTTACAGTTGATCTTTCAATATCCAGTCTAAAAAGAGATACTTTCTGAAGTCAAGGGAAGGAATATAAGGCTCAGAGAAAAGTAACTTGGAAGAGAATCTGACTAGGTGCTAAGCACTGATGTCCATGAAGACTGACAAAGGGACGTTGTTTTGTAATATTTTTAATAAAAATAGGCACAACTACTTTACAAAAGTTACTGGGAACATTTCCCTATGAACTGCCTAGGATCATCTCTTCTTCCAGGTACTTCTAGCTTTCTGATGTGGCATAGGGAGGTAGAGAAAGGTGAGAATAATGTTAAGGAGGGACAGACTCTCATTACACCTGGACTTTTCCCTCTGGCATTACCACTTTCTTCTCTGTTAGTGATTCTCGATCCCATTGTCATCTTCACGCTTGAGAAGCTGCTGACAGTTTGCCCTATAGTGCGTCCTCTTCCTGGAAGTCTATGGAGGAGGCAGTCTAATGGGTCTTTTCCATCTCACAATCTGTGATTTTTGTCTTTATACAGTACTTCATTCCCTGTTTCCCCTTCCATCTCCTTCTGCAAATTGAGACTGGCTGAGGGGACGCTTAAAAGAGAATGAACTGTCACTTAAACTCTCTGCATCACTCAGTCATTCTTATAAACAGGGATCTCATATGGCTTCAGCTCTGTCAAGAAAGCTAAGCTTCTCAAAATTTCTCAATATTCAAGATGTGCGGAATAAGTTACGAAGGGCAGGTTTATCCACAAATACTTGTCTTTCAAAAGTAGCATTGCTGCTCAAGGATGCTTGCAGCATGCATGCTGACACACACCCACAGACACACACCCACACAGAGCCTTCAGAAGCTTCAGCATTTCCAAAAAAGCAGCTGTACTGTCCAACATCTTTCCATAAAAGGTGAGGGAATTTTTACATGAGTGTTTGTATTGCATAAAGAGAACTGTGGGATTCTATAGCCCGATCTGCAGTTGGCATAAGGCTGTATATACCAGTGCCTTCTCTGGAGACAGGCTAAGTTACCAAATCTAAATTCTGTCTTAATTTGAACCGTACTTTTAGGCTTATGGACTGCCTTTGACACTGGGAGAATTCATTCCCGAGATCCATCCTGATGCACTTTTTAATGCAGAGTTCGTTATGCTGACTCTATTCCTGCCACAGCTGAAACTGAGCTAACTATAGCCACACTTATTTAACACAGGCCTCTTTAACTGACATTTCTTAGCTTCTTATAGAGGCTACCCCTTATTTATGCCCAATGTGGGCAAAGCATGGCAATGTCTGCAGTAGACCCGGCAGGCACTGTGCTGTTAGCTGTGCTGCTGACTCACCAATACGGTTCCGCTCTCAGAGAATCGATGGCAGAACAGCAGTGAATATTCACTTCTGGTGAGTATTATTGCAAGGATCCAAAGCAGCCAAACACTTAAATAAAGGTTTAAGTCACAAAGTTAATTGCTGAATTGGGAGCAGAGCCGAGCAGTACTGTCTCTATGAGATATTTTTCCTAATATAAGAAGTAGGCTTTTATATTTCTGCAGCATTATATAATCTATTCCCTCCTGTTTGTATTCCACTAATATTTTTAAACCTTTCCTAGCATTGTCATTGCTCAGACCCTTTCATCTTATTTTATAGTGATATCTAGGATTATCATTCTCGACTTACAATTACCCAAGTTAAACGTTCTTTTGCACAAGCTGTCTATACAAAATAATAATACTAAACTTATTAGTGATTGCTGTGCTTGAGCCCAAGCAAAAGGTAAGCTGCTATTCTCTGTTGAGAATTCCATTAATCTTCAGAAAAAAAAGATGGAGAAACAGACATGGATGGAGAATAAAATGGGTTGCAGGTTCAATGGGTATTATCTGAAATATTTAATAACTCTAGTATCACAACTCTTTGGTTATAATTCTGTCCAAAAGAATAGATGTGATATGATCATTCTCTCTCTCTGTCTTTTTCTTTTTGGACAACAAGTGATCAAGAAAAGTGAGTGATTTTCCCCTCCAGTTCTTTCCCTCTGCTTCTGTCTCTTGAGAACAATTCCTTTGCTGATTCTTGCAGCTGAGATTATGGTCCCATTTCTAATCAGTTACAGGATGCATTTGTCTGTCTTGAAGTGGGCCAATGTGCAAGATAAATAATAAGATTATTTACTTTCGGTGCTCAGTTACAGTAAAGAATTCAAGTTTACATAAACATCATGTACGATCAGGTTATTTCTTATAAACATCTCAAAGGTAAGGTGCTTATTATTTCATTGAAACCGTAGGATTTTCCCTGCAGATACTTCTTATATTTTCTAGGATATGAAAAGCTGCATTAGACAATATCCTGAGGTATAGAACAGCACAGACCTGAAAGACAGAGAATGTTAGACAAAATGCCCCAAATGAGGTTTAAAACATCTGATATTAAAAGCAGTACGTGACATTCGCTTTCATATAGTGAATCTTAAAATTTACCAGAGATAAAAAAGATTCTAAGGTCAACTCCACTGTGTTTTCACCAAAAAACACTATGGAAAAACACAATGGGAAGCAGAAGAAAATATTTTTTTGTCCTTGATTTTCCCTTGAATGGAGGCAATCTGCTAGAATTTGCATTTTACACTCGGGGCCCAGTTCCCTCCCTCCCGCCTGAACCACTCACCCCTGCTGTAGAAGTCAATGGGCGTTCGGTGTTCCTTGCTGAGGCAGAATCGATTCGCTTGTGTTTCAGAGGCTTGTAACTCAGCTCTTTGCAGTGCAAATAAATCGACAACTTTTCCAAACTATGAACAACCTGCTTTCTCCTTGTCATCTTAGAAAATACAATATATGTATGTGATATATGCATATTATAGAATAGAATAATGTAGAATAGAATAGAATAGAATAGAATAGAATAGAATAGAATAGAATAGAATAGAATAGAATAGAATAGAATAGAATAGAATAGAATAGAATAGAATAGAATATTTCTGTTGGAAGGAACCTACAATGATCATCTAGTCCAACTGCCCGTTATCAGCATCTTACCTGTTAAAAGCAAAAAAAAATCCCTGAAGCATGGAAAAAAAAGTGAAAAATGTGAAAATTTTATGTCTGTACAGATACTACTAGGGGAAGTAATATCTATGATACTCTGATCCCTGATGCCCCTTTCTTACTAGCTCAGTAGTCATCCAGCCCCTGGCTTAGTGCGCGTTACCTGAGAGAGCAAGCTGTTAGCAGAGCTGTTTTCAAGCAGCGCTACTTTTGAAGGAGTATGTATTATCTGTGGTGCAGTTCCTACATATAAAACCATAGCAGTTACTTTTGCATTGTAGATGTTTGGTTAAGATATCTGAAAGGAGGCAAGGAAGAATCTCTTCTTTAATATATTTAGAGCCACCTTGTGGTCCCTTTTTGGATATCTCCTTCACCCTCTCCTCCTGGGAGCTGACAGAGGTTTGATGCCTCTCAGGCAGCAGTGTGCTGCGGGCTGCTCCCATCACACCAGGCACTGCCATCCCACCGTGACCCACCACCAACACAGAGACTTAAGGGAATTTGCCATATGCTTTGATTACAAGCCTTTTTTTGGACTAAGGCAACCCAGTTATATGTTTAGGCTCCTGCTTCATAACATGGTCTCCCAGACAATATCTTAAGAATATTTAATAGAATTAATTTAAATATGATTAAAAGAATAATTAGTGTGAAGGCAGTCTGCTCTTTCAGTCTTTCTGTCCAGTTGCAGAAAGCTGGAACCTAGTGATGTTGTTAGTATTTTTCCAAACCAAATGAGAGACTTATCCATCTGTATCACAGGACAATGGTGGTAAAAATTTCCTACAGCATATCTCAAATATTGGTTCACAATGGAGACAGTAATGAATGGATTTCTGACTGGCACAATAGTTCTGGTTAAAAGAAAAATAAAAATCATAATACTACCTTCTTACAAATCTCCTTTTTACAAATATTCAAAACAACATATGGTGGCACTGCCTTGGCTCAGTAAAAGCTTTTTGTGGGATAAGTTTAACATCTAAAGTCAGAAGATGATTATTAATATTTTTAAAACCAAACAAGTGTTTTGTTGAGTTGAGGTCCAAGATTTTTGCTGAGATTTTATTTCTGTTGATGCAGGACAGGCAACAGTGGGAGTCAGGCAGAGCAGGATACATCAGACTATATGGAGCTGTCTACACCATTTAAGTCAGTAACAAACTAATTCATCTGCTCCTGTTATAGCCCCAGGAGGGCAATGGGCAAATCTGTGGCACAATTCATAGGTGACTAAAACAGGTTTGATAAGCCATGCCCTGGAAAGGCCTCTCTGACAGCTCTGCAGGTGAGCCATCTCCAGTGCAGATATCTAGACAGCAAATTCCAACACAAGGTGAAATTACTGCTACCCATGCTCTCTGCAGATGTTGCCTCATCTCTGATAGTATCAATAACTTCGGTTTGCTTGTGCATAAATTTGAACTAATATAGCTAAGGGTGTGTTTAAAGCCAATTTAAACATAAGGTGGAAAACATGAATGTTCTTAAATCAACCTAAAACATCTCACACTTCCTTACCTCTTTAAGGTGCAGGGGTTTGTACCATTATAACTTTTAGCTCTGTGCAAGATTAAAATTTTCCCTCAATTAGCACCTCTGTCAAAGCCTCCTGAAGTTAATGAGGGTCTTTTCACCGACTTCATTACATTTTGGATCTGCTCAAATCCTTCAGTTCATGACCTGTAATGATTCCAGTAGGCTCCAGTGGAGCAGCACACTGAGCACCACCACCCATACACAAATATACATGTTCATCTCCCAGTGCATTCCCTGAGCTGCTACTTTCTGTTTTCTTAAAATGTGGCAAATTTGCCACTCCAGCCACAGTGAAGAAAATGAAAAGGCTGGAAGTAAGTTGGCACCAAATTGCTTTGATTTTCCTCCCATTCAAAGGGAGTTCCCACCAGCAGCTTAAGAAGCAAGACATTTATTTTATTTGTATTTGAAAAAAGAACAGGGGGAGATGGTGGAGGCATGTTTTCCCTCCTTGGGATAAAAAGACACTTTGGATGAACCTCATGAAGTTGCTGAATACAGTCTTTTCTCTCCCTGGATGTCTCTACCCAAGGAGAGTACTGCAAGAGTACTTGTATGCTTAGGCAGCCTCCCGAGGTTGGAGCTCAACTCCAGTTCTCCCAACCTGCAGGCTGCCCGTACCACTGCTTTCAGCCCAGGACCTGCCATAGGCACATGCCCAACTCATCTCTGCTCAACTTCCACCTGTCACAGAGACAGCACAGCATGGACAGAAAAAGGGCAATTTTTTGCCCTAATCACCTGTAGGAGCCAGGACATCACCTCTGGAAGAGATAATGGAGAATACTTAGTGAAAAGAAATGTCTAAATATGTCTTAAGAAGCTGTGATAGGACTACCCGTCTCGCAGGGCAGACAGAACACAGAGCAGATGATAGGAAAAATCTCGCCCTGAGCTCAGACACAGCCAAGTTACCATGTTACATCGGCAGACTTACATCAGATTTGGAGGTGCTCCTCCAAAATGCAACCTGTACTGCTGATGTGCAGGAATGGGACAGCACATCCAAGCAGTCAGCAGTGGAGACAGAAGACGAAGGAGCAGGTAGGGCTTTGTACACTATGGAAAGAAAACAGAGAAGAAGGAGTAAGAAAGAGAAGAACAGTGTGGTCCATGCAAGGAGACTGAGCAGCAGGCAGAGCTAGCGTGGAGATGTGGAAAAGGAGAGAGGAGAAGGACTGATCCAGGCAAGTTGGGAAGACTTAGCCCAGTTGGCCCCTGAGCCGGTCGGGAGGGAAGGGGAAAGCAAGGAGAAGGGAGAGAGGCTTTGCCCCCGGGCTGGGGGAGCAGGAAGGCGCTGGAGGGAGGTGGTTAATAGACTGCACTTGGCTGCCTCACCAGGAATGGCAGTGACACCTGACTGGGAACTTGGGGAAAGAGTTGGAGGCTTATTAAAGCAGCCGGACCCTGGCTGAACCCCACGACTACACGCTAGGATTGCTGTGTGCCCCTTGATAACTCACAGCTGCTGATAAAGTCCACTGGTAATGGCTTTTTGCTAATGAGAAAAGTGCCGCTGATTATGACAAATAGCCTTGGACCAACAGGCTAAGCTGCTACATAGGCTCCCAATTGTCAGTCTGGGTGATTTTTGCATTTCATTATTTCTTTCCTGACGTCCTGGCTCCTTCTATCCTTAACGTACTCCCAGAGCCGTGTGTCACAATTTTAATAACACTTCTTTATCTCAATTTTTCCCCCCTCTCTCCATGGGAGCTGGAAACAAAAGGCTGTTACAGAAATAATGTTTAACCTCGCTCGTGTGCTGCAGCGAAAGAAACCCCACAGCTATTGTTCAAGAATTAAAAAGGCGTAAATAGGGCACACAGAGCCCACTCAACCCTTAAAGACAGACTTTTAAAAATACCTATTATTACTATTATTTAGAGTCCTTTCATGTACAGCTTCAAGGCCTGCCATGTTCCCTTTCTCTTATTTTGTGACAAAGGTATAGCACATAGCTAAGCACCAAGAATGAAACCTTGGTGGACAGTGACACTGTCTCCTTGTTTTGAATGCCTTCTAATAATAGCAATATTATTTTAAAAGGAAGAATGGGGGAAGGGGGGAAGCTATCAAGGATTCAGAATAAACCTGCTCTCTTCTTTGCAACTGGTTACAAATCATCCTCTGTCATCCAAAAATGAGAGCTGAAGACTATTGGGTGGGTACAGCAGAACCAAGGCCAATGCATGCCCTAAGATTAGTGTAAAAATTATGCTTTTCTGCCCTTAAGTTCACAAAACAGCAAACAACTGAAGTTCACTGAGTTCTCTCCTGCTCTCATGTCACTAGGATTTCCCAAAGAAGATCTCTGGTTTTGAAGTTTATGGCTGCCTGTGGTCCTTGCCTTGCAACATGGACTGATCCCAATGCGGGTTCCTTGTGTGCCATCCTCATGCTGCCTGCTGTGCTGCCCATCCATGCTGCCCACATCCTGGTGTCCTGCAAGAGGCAGAAGGGGCGAACCGCAGCCCGCAGAAGCATCTTGCAATGGTAGCGGGGAAAGTACACGAGTCGTGTTGGAGGAAATTGCATTTTCAGACCTCAATAGCCTTGAAAATGCAAAACCAAGGATAGACAAAAACGTTCCTGAGAGCAGAATTAAAGATCTGTGGCAGACCAAGTCGGGGCACACGAGCTCTCCCCATCCCCATTAACTAGTGAGGCAATGGGAGATTTTTAAAGACTGAATGATCAGGGGAGTCTGCAAAAGAATCAGGAGCTAAATCAGAGTTTAGAGCATGGATTTAACTGTACGATTGTTCTTCATGTCTATCACTTGCATTTCTCTTTGTCTGCGATTTTATAAATTGCAGCACTAAAATAACATTTGCTTTACAAGTGTTATAGCTACATTACATCGACGACATTAAAATCATCCAATTTGGAAAAGAAAATTGAGCTTAAGCCTCTCTTAGTCCCCCTATGATATATAACATGTAACTAAAAGATTCCTGCTTTGTTTTTTAAGCATCTTGAGAAATTTGGGGCTTTCTAAGATTTGTCATCCCCAACTCAAGGTGAGGAGAGATGAATCCTCAGTTAGTTACTCCCTTCACTATTATTTCTTTAAGCTTTTCTTGGAGAACTTACAAATCATGAAAAATGTCAAAAATACACAAGAAAATTCTAGGATCTGTTTGGAGTTTGTTTATTTGAAATCTTCTTTGTCAACATCCTGTTTTTATAGTTGTCTACAAAGTCTGACTTGAAAAAAACAATACAAAACAGATGAAATTAGCATAACAAAGACTTAAAAAAAAGTATTTTCTAGAAAACGCTTTCTAACTTTACAACAGAGCTCACTCTCTGGTACTGTACAGCTTGATTATTTGAACATGATTATTATAAAAAAGTTTGCAAACTAGTTTTCTTTGCTTTACCACAATTTCTGCTATTCCACAAGAGAGGATTAATCGCAGTATAAAATTTATTCATAAGAGGAAAGTTTACTGGCTAAAAATAACACACTCAGTTCACATAAGTAGTGTCAACTGTGAGCACTGGTGCAAGATCAGAGCCAGAAAATTAATGCACGATCAATTACAAAATCACTCACAGAGCAACAGCCAGATAATAATCGCTCCCTTTGAGAAGGAAACCTTCATGAAATCCCACTGTCCATTCAAGACCCGCTTTGGTTTGCTCCTGCTGATAACCTGCTGAAAGTCATCTCTCATCCTGGGTTCTCTAAAGCAAAGCTTGAGGAATATTTCTCAGCTGGGCCGTTTGTGGGATGGCATTTGTGACACTCACACACTTCTCCGGTTTTGAGGTTTACCGGATAATATTCCACCAACACTGAATTTTTCATGTCTCAAAAATAAAAGTAGCAGCCAGGCTCTGACACCCAATTGCAATCTTCTCCCTCACATACCGCCATCAGTCGCAAGTCGCTTACCTGAAGAGTGGTCCCTTTACATTGAATCTAAAGGGCCTATATTAAAAAAATCCCTACTGTTCCCCCTCAGCCAACCTCCAGCCTGCTGTTCTCCATCTAAAATACGGCTTTCCTTCATCCCTTACAAATGCCTAGAAAACGCCTAGAAGAGCACGGATGCCACTTTAAGAGCAGTAAATACAGCCACAACAGAGGCCACACTTACAAAGTTTCTGACAGCTGAAGAGATTTTAACATTTCAGTCAAGATGTGGAATGTGAGCAAAATTTTGCTACTGTTAATGTGGAAAGTTTCAATTATGTCTGAGAACCAGGAAAATCCCGCCAGCAGCTAGAAATTTTGTAGCACGCTAACCTGAACACATCTAATCTTAACAGTAAGACAGATAAATGTTCCTAGTATTCATTAATTAAACAATCAGGAATTAAAGCCTGTGATTTTTTCAGATTTTCCTGCTTTTTAACAGTATTTTTTGGAAATTTTTTTTTTTACACTTCATTTATTTGTAGAGTTTTCTTGGCTTGATAGATTTTTGTGTTTGGCAAAGTATTTATTCTCCCCTGTACAGAGAAAGCACTTTCCAAAATTCATGTTTGGCTGCTATAAAAGTGAGGGCATTGTTTTCAGGAAATATTTATATGTTTAGGTCTATTGACCATTTATACGATTATTTACAGGGGTCACGGAAAAGGGCAGTGGTTATTAAAACAGAGAGCGAGCAAAAGCAGGAGAGAGACAGAGGGAGCGAAAGGTAAGAAACTCATAATGGGATTTTTCATGTGGAACGATCATTTTATCTAATACGTCTGAAAATGTAATCCATTACTACTAATTACCATGCTGGCATTGAAATACAGGATCACACTTCCTCCGGATCCAGATAGGGGTCCAAATATCTCCGCTCATTGTTCTTCCCATCCCACCTCGCCTCCCTCCCTTTCTGCTTCTCCAAGAAGAAATTCAGCCCTTCGGACATTAGTGAAGAAGGGCCTGAGGTCTCCCTATCGTCCTAAAGCAGAAGCTAAACAATATTAGCCAATCATTTTTGATAGATGAAGCATGGAAATTAGTTCCAGAGTTTAACTGATAACTGAAACCACACAGTTACATTCCATTATGGCAGCCTTAATTGATGAGCTCATTAAGCCCATTATTAGAGAAATTGATTTCAAATAGGCACTTAAAACTGGCTGGCAAAAGAAAAAGGTGAAGAGATACCGTACAATGTGAAGAAAGTAACTAAAATACATAATGAAGCAAGTAATTTTATAGGTTTGTTTAATGAAAGCCTCAAGAGCATATTAGTTGCTGTGTGGATTTTAAACACTCATTTTATGTACTAATAAAGCTCACGTCCATTATGGGAGCTCTGAATGCCTCCAATCTTTAATGCAGCTCTGCTACTAATTAATTAATTAACCCCAGCCGAAGCAATCAATTAGTCATGCAGAATCGACACTTTAAAGGTCTGCCAGGTAGCACTGGGTACCAGCACAGAACAGTGAAGCAAACTTTCTTTTTTAATTATTTTTATTTCAGCATAACAGGAACAAGCAAACAGGACTAAAAGCTGCATTAGCAGCATAGTAAAAATGGGTGATTAACAATCTGACCTTAGATTATTTCAGAGGATAAAGCAGTAGAACACTACTGGGAGCTTTGGAGGTGGGTTTGGATTGGAGGCGCACAATCTGGCCAGTTAATTTTTAATACGTTCATCTCAAGCAGCTACTGCTGCTCAGATTAAATGCAGACTGCTGCAAGGTTCTGGGCAGCTGTATGGGAGTCCATTTTCACACCTGGGGCTTGAGAAAGTAAGCACATGCAGTAGAATTAGTAATAATAAATCCTCCAGAAGCAAATCTTCAATTTCTAGTGCTTATTTAGAGGGGAAAAAAGCAGAAAAACAAGCCCCTTGGTATTAACCCCTCTTGTGTCTTTTGATTTCCTCCTTTTACCTTCTCTTGAATGCTAAAATGTAGAGCCTTTGTCCAAAGGACACTATATAAATGGCCCTTCATTAAACAAAGCTCATCAGCCATGACCGATTAACCTCAATTGTAAAGTGAGATTGCTGTCTACGTGAACTTGAGCGTGGATAAGCTGCTTTGCTGGAAGACTGAACTGAAGATCTTTCCACCGGGGTGAATTTGGAGGAAAAGCACAGGAGATTTCACTGAGGAGAGTTAAAAAATGGAGGAGGTTAGATTGTATTTCTTCTTTGAAGGATCTATTATTGCTATTCTTATAGTTGTTGTTATTAGCGGTAATATTAATTTTCTTTTTAAACCATCGAGTTTGGTCAGCTTGCTGGTACGGTGCTGAGGACTCTTGACAGAAGGTCTCTTGGTGATGTTGGAGTCAGTAGAAGAACAGACTGAGTGAAGTTAATTCCTGACAAATGCAGGGATATAGAATTTTTGCTTTGGTCTTGGGACCACATTTACTTATTATTTTCAAGCCAGTTCCAAAATGGGCCTGCTAAAAGACTGAGAAGGTGACTTAGAGTGTCCATCTCCATCATTGCAATCTATCTTCTCACTTTGTGTTTTATAGCTACCTAACCCTAATAACTTGCGGGCTCAGCAGACATCTGCACTTCTAATTTAGGCATATGCCTTGTCTTCAGTGGCATATGGAGACTGGCTAAAAAAGAGCCTGCAATACTGAATCTCTGCTTATTCTTGGCACTTCTTATTCGGCATGGGCCCTTCTGAGATTGCATTTTAAGGTGCCCATGCCCTCCCTACGCCCTAATCAAGGAACTTACAGGCCCTGTCCAAGAGTCAGACTGTGCAGCGAGGGCTGGACACCTAAACTGTTAGACACTGCAACATCTAAGCATAGGTACCCAAGTCCTTTATTGAATCTTGGATTTCATTCATAGACTCGGCCCATAAGGTAAAAATTTGCTGCTGACATAAAGCTGGGAAAAATATTCATATAGAGAAGGTCTGGAATATCATACAGAGACCTGCCTGAAACAGTCCGAAATGCAATGTTGTTACCAAGAGTTTATGCTACAAAGAAGATCCTCAGATAGAATCAAGTCAGGAGGACAAAGACCTGAAGGAAAATTAGTCACAGCACGATTGACAGTGCAAGTGTCCATGCCAGCTCTTATGATTTGCGGATCAAAGCAAATATGATTCTAGACTGCATCAGACAACATATTTTTAAGCAGAACTAAGGAAATATTAGATATATTGACCCAGCACCAGACTTTATGTTAAAAAAGGAATATAGTTCCTAAAACCACATCCAGGAAAGATGAGCTCACACTGAACAGAGGCAGAGAAAAGTTATGAAGCTATCTTGAGAAATGGAGGCCTTTCTTTTTAAGAGAGCTTTGCTTGCTTAGCCTAGCAAAATGAAGGCTGATATGTGATATAGTTCTAGTTCTCCCTATAAATATATCAAGGGAGCATCTTCTCCGGCAGGTAGAAAATCTATTTAAGCTAAAGGATAAAGTTGGCACAACAGCAAATGCATATGAATAAATAATATTCAAATAATAAAATTCAAATTGGCCATAAATAAATTTAAACTGAAAATTAGAAGAAATTTACCATCAGAGGTGTGAGATCTGGGAATAGCCCTCAAGTGGGAGGGAGTCAGAGAAGGGAATCGAAAGGATTTCAGAAGGAACATTTATTTATGATAGTTTATGATAAAGACTATATGACCTGGTTGACTTTGGTATGCCTCAGAGAGGATCCCCTTTCATTGCCTTTGGGTGCTAAGCTTGCTGCATGCAGCATCCAGGTGGGATTTTTGACACTGTCATGTGCAGACATTGAAAACCGTGAGCCAAAGGGATCTGCTTCAGTTGCTTAGAGCATTATCAGACATTTGTGTCACTGCAACCAGAAGTGCAGCCTTCTTTTTTGTCCCTGCTGGCCTTAGGTCTTCTCCAGTCCAGCTCAGTGTACAATCAGTGCCATTCCCTTTCTGAATTTATAGCGATGATACATCGCTATAAATATACATCTTTAGCTGCATGCGGAAGGCAAGATGTTGTCCCACCTCCTCTCCTGAATGACAGAAGGTCTAGGACGTGCAACATCTATACTGCTGATAGGCAATGCAAGGAGTACAGCTGACATCAAACACGGTTTGATTGCGATCAATTCCCAGTCACATATATTCATCATGGACAGAACAGATTTCATCATGTGGTCCAAATGATTTGCTACCTCTGTTAGCACGGCAGGGCCAGTGAAGATGCAGAACATCAAGCTGAACTGTGCCTGTCTTCTGTGTCACCAGCAAAACAGTCAGCGATCAGTCTGTATCACCATCCTTACTGAGATATTTGAGCATAAAAAACAGCTGAAAGCATGGGTTTGGGTTCCATAGTGGAGTAAACAGCTCTGAAGTTAGAAAAGTCATATTTTGAGTTGTAAATTCTGCACATTTGGCCTGAAAGTCATGGACTGCAGCTACATGTCAAGCCATTTACTTTTCAAAACAGAACTGCATGTAGTATAACAAAATACTTTGGGTTCTTCCTTTTTCTGTATTCGCTTGGCAGATTAGGGTATTACTGTCATCTTTGCCTTCTTTCAATTGGTGCTTTAGTGTCCTCATTTCTCTTTCTGTAGTTTCAGTCCAGGTGATTCCCCAGAGTTCAAGTTGCTCTGGGGCCAGGCATGAAAGTATGGATAGCACAAAATGAGCAAAGAATTTCAGTTACTGTGCAGCTTTCTTCCCGAGACTGGCTGGACCAAGTTGGATATGGCACATAGGATGGTATAGTCTGTGATCATAAAAAACTCTTCTGATTTGAGTGACAGCAGAGATCTAGTTACTGCAATGACATGATCGAATTGAGAAACTCACAAGCTCAAACAGGTTCAGTTCTGTGGAAGGCTGGATGATTCAAATATCAAAAACACGCAGGTTAAATGATCTTTTAGCACATATAAAAAAGGCAGTATTAACTGAAAACTTCACTAATCAGCCACATACCAATAGCATCCAAAGCTTCAAAGCAGGACCAGGAGGTCACAGAATCACAGGGGCTGGAAGTGACCTCTAGAGATCATCTAGTCCAACCCCCTCTGCCAGAGCAGGTTCACCTACAGCAGGTTGCACAGGATGGCCCCCAGGGCGGTTTGGAATCTCTCCAGAGTCGGAGACTCCACCACCTCTCTGGGCAGCCTGTTCCAGTGCTCTGCCACCCTCAAAGTACAGAAGTTCCTCCTTAAGTTTAGACGGAACTTCCTATATTCAAGTTTGTGCCCGTTACCTCTTGTCCTATCACTGGGCACCGCTGAGAGAAGACTGGTGCCATCCTCCTGGCACCCTCCCTTTAAGTATTTATAAGCATTGATAAGATCCCCCTCAGTCTTCTCTTCTCCAGACTAAAAGGACCCAAGTCACTCAGCCCTTCCTCATCAGAGAGATGTTCCAGCCCCCTAATCGTCTTCGTAGCCCTTTGCTGTACCCTCTCCAGCACTTCCCTGTCCTTCTTGAACTGGGGAGCCCAGAACTGGACACAGGACTCCAGATGCGGCCTCACCAGGGCAGAGTAAAGGGGGAGGATGACCTCCCTCGACCTGCTTGCCACACTCTTCTTGAGGCACCCCAGGATGCCATTGGCCTTCTTGGCCACAAGGGCATATCACTGGCTCATGGTCATCCTGTTGTCCACCAGGACTCCCAGGTCCCTTTCCACAGAGCTGCTTTCCAGCAGGGCAGCCACTAACCTGTACTGATTCACATACTGGTCCTTCCAACACTACCCCAAAGCAGACTCCAATATGTTAACACCCTAAGAAAACACATTTAAGATGTCCTCAAAGCAAAATGCAAATTCAAGGTATCAGCAGTGAACCAGTTCTCACCTAATTAGGACTGTGCAGAACAGAGGCAGGTTGCCTGCACGGCACCTGCACTGACTTTAGCCTGCAGTACTGCAAAACTGGAGCTGTGTTACATTTTCCAGCTTTGTTTCCCAGAACTCCAAGTAAAAATAGCATCGCTTTACCCCTTCATCTCATTTTACATTTGACAAAGTAATTATTTTTACTTAGGAGCAATCCATTTTCCACAATGTTGGCGCAAAAACTACTGTTACGCTAAGGGTGAGCCTTTTTTATCTTAGAAATTGTGAATATGTCCGAACACTAAGAAAATAACGTTTAAAATTTAGACATGTTGAGAGCAGAATGAACATAAAGCAGCATATTACGGAGGGCATAACGAAGGGCAAGTGAGTATTACAACCATAAGGACATTGCTAGAATAAAGGTGGTCTGCAGTGGTTCACTTTGCACTGAAATAATGTAGAAGCACTCACATTGCAAGTGAAAACTTCCTGGAGCAGAGGGACAACTGGTCAGCTGATGGATGGTAAGTCTGAAACCACTACGGCAGAAATTAGCATGAGCCTATGTCCTAGGATTAAGTGAATCTAAATAACTGTTAGTGCAAGTCTTGATGGCACTAAGGGAGAAACAGAAGAGAAATTGAAGGCTGTAAATAAAATTTTAAGAAAGAGACAACTGAGTATAAAAACACAGATTACAAACAAAAAGAAGGCATAATGCCAAACATAGGACAAACACCACCAAATCTTATCAGGGACTGATTAGCGCTTGATTCATTCAAATCCTTCATCTGTGAGAAACCACTAGGGATATGAATCCAAGCAGATTAGAATCGGTTGAAATATTAGCATGAATACAACAGCATAAAACCTCAAAATATCTATCTGGTAAACAGGCTTTATATACCAGGGCTGATTGTGAGCTGCCTGTTCCTACGGTGCAGAGAATGAAGCCTAAGACAATCATGTTTCTGATTTCACGCAAGTTTTAGGCTTGTGTAATTCCAATGGCTGATCTAGAGTAAACAGACAGAATAATTGCTGTTTGAAAAAGAAGAGAAAATGGTATGTCCGCTGTTAAAATTTTCTTTTTTCATCCTCTCCTTTACATTTGATATCAGATATTTGATAGTAGTTTTGGAAGATTTCCTTCATCAGCTGAATTCAAAGTGCAAATGGATCCAATTTCTATTTGCTGTTTAAGATACCACAGGACTGCATCCAGTGTTGACCACTGTCCTGTCAACAGAGCTCTCCATCCTGAGCTGTTTGCCCATGCTCTTTGTTGGGAACTTCTTCAGCCCATGGAGGAGCACGCTTCAACATAACATAGCTAATTATCATTTATTTACATAGTTCACTCCAAAATTGAAGGGAAAAAATCTCAGTTCTGAGTCAGCTAAGCCCCATTCTGGCCCAGGAGAAACTCCTTATGTACATCCAAGAGGCACAGATGTACCACATCCCTCAGAGAGGCTGGGAACCTGCTCCCTGCATCAGCCATGCTCGCTACTGTTCAGCTGCAGCTTCCTCCTCTCTCTCCAGGTAGAATCACTTTATTCTCTCGATTAGTACCAAATTGTGATTTCTGGTGTATTAATCATTAATCACCACTGAGTTTCTGGCTTAGGCTCAGGACAGGCAGGTTTTTTTTCCCCTGGGAAACGAGGCTCTGGCTAGTGTCCTGGGACCAACCAGCTTCTTGCAAGATGTTTCCTTAAAACAGGAGCTTTTCAGATAAAAATGTAGATTAAACACTAGGAATGATGTTAAACTTGATGTTTGGTTACTTTGCCCAGCTGCGGTAGGCTTTGCAATACAGCTTGTCTTTCCCTGTGCCATCGTGTACCCTCACACACTTTCCAATGGCTATTTGGACTAGATGATTGCTGTAGGTTCCTTCCAACTGAACTAGTCTAGTCTAGTCTAGTCTATTTTATTCTCATTTCCTTCAGTCCCCACTTTGCCCACAAAAATTAAGAAACTAGGCTACTATGAAAGACTTGAGTCAATAGGTCTCAGACCAGAGGCTGGCCAAAACTATTAACTGACCTGCTTCGCCACCACCAAAACAGTCTGACCTGGCAAGCCATGTACCACTTACCTATTCACCACAACAAATAAACCCCATACACCAATATAAACTCATGTGCCTCTGTTGACCTCTAGCACCCTTGCCATTGTTACACACTTGCACATGGCCCCACCTGAGGTTTTGCTGTCACCTGTCAGCACCGTGTCTGTCACCCAGGACATGTTCTAGGGCACAGAGATGACACTGCCAGCGAGAGATATTTCCTTAGGACAGGGACCATCTCCAGGTCCATGTTTGTAGCTCTCCCTAGACCGCGGACTCGATTTTGGTACAAATATTTAAGACACTCCTACAAATAAAATGCAGGGCTAAAGTACGATCAGAGGGAAAAAAACCCTCTTTCTTGCCATCCTACTGATAACACTATAAATAACATTAATAACCAGCAGTGTGACTGGGGGTTTTTAGGAAGGCATGATCCATGGCCTGAAGGGCTCAGGTCCAGCAGGGCAGCTGCAAGGAGCGGAGCTGCACGGTTTCTGCTATGGAGCCTTTTTCCTCTGAAGCTGCTGAGAGTAATTCCTCAGCATCAAGAGTGATAAACCAGTCCTGTCTATGCTCTGCGAAAAATATAAAATCAGACACTCTTGGTTGGAATTTCTGTTGCCCCTTAGCTGCGTATGGTCCCCAAGCTTATGGCTGCACATGACAGAAACGCAAAGCAGGGAGTTCGTAAGCTTAATAACCACTTGACTTTCACAAATACTTTCTGCTACAAGATGCTGAACAATTCAAAAATGTTCCAGTATTTATATTGCATCCCAGATTAAATAACTGTTGTCATTTTCTGCCTTCATTGTTTTAATAGTCAATTCAATTGAAAATAGGCCCATTAAAAGTATTCATTTGTAAAATATTGCACTATAGCTATTTTTTTTTATTTAGCAGTTCTGAAAACACCTACCAAGTGATTGCCATTTAAAACCCACTTAAAGGCCAATTTACACAACATTTGTGCTTGTGTAAATAAGGTTTGCTGTTATGCTAATATACAATTGCACCACTTGTGCTGTTTTGAAGGATAATTCACAATTTTAAATTGTGCTGTATGACAGAAGACTTCAGGGATGTTTTAATCACAGCTTTCGTTAGCATTAATCAGATGTAAAAGCACATACTGTTTTGTCTGCTGCTGAGAAGCAGGCAGTGCAGACAAATGACTGAAAGACAATTTACAGTTCTTCTACCTCTCATTTCCAATTAAACCCTGGGTATTTAGTTAATACTCTCAACTGGAAATCTCACGATAGAGGCAATACACAGGAAGATCCATAACACTGTTTGGAAAAAAACCCCAAAACACCCAACAAAAAAAAAACCCAAACTGAAAAACAACCTCCACAAATTTGCATACAATAGTGGTTTTATTTCAAATAACTAATTTTTCCTCTGGGCATTGCTGCAGATTATGCATTTTCCTTCATGATTTTTTAATGATGGACTAATTTACCTATTGTCCAAGTGCCTTATAGAATGTAAGTATGGTTATTTAATTCAGCAAAAAATCCACCATGTCAAGATAAATTCATATTTACTAAATGTTTATAAATTAGGTAACTAAATCTTCATGGATGAATGCCAACTTGTACAAAGACTTATTCTTTTCTTCATAGAAATTTCTGTAAGTGCTTATAATCATACTAAGGAACTATAAAGAACCAATAGTAACAATATATTTACAAATCATCTGCTGAGACCATATAAACTCGATAAAGCAGGATTTTTTTCTCATTATATGTTTGTACAGTGGCTAGCAAAATAGGATCCTAGTGCATGACAGCAGCAGCTATGGGCTCCTGAAATACAAATAAATAGTAATAATGTGTATACATTAAACTACAATCATATAAAGCTTGGAACAAATATAATAGTAATATTCCTCTGCTCCCAGTCATTCAAGAGCGAATCTGCATTTTGTTTCCCTTTCAGAAACCCTTTCACAACGTGTTTAACCAAACCTCTGGGTCGTGCTGAATTTAAAAATATTCTTTAAGAGCTTCTGCTCAGCTGGTCCCATCAGACCCTGTTGAAAGACTCCT
Source organism: Burhinus oedicnemus (assembly GCA_008921705.1). Taxonomy (NCBI): domain Eukaryota; kingdom Metazoa; phylum Chordata; class Aves; order Charadriiformes; family Burhinidae; genus Burhinus; species Burhinus oedicnemus. Next base: position 2,091,197 of record VFFE01007859.1, read on the forward strand.
GTGAGCCCAGTAAGATTTTATTTACATTCGTATTTCATTCCCTGGCAAAACACCCTATAATCCCTGTGTATTTAACCATTTAAATGTAATGCAAGTATAACGGACAAACACTTTAAAAGCATTTGATGGGATTTTTATTCCGGCTATCCCTCCTCTAAAAATCCTTCACTAATCCCTCCTCTTTATTTTGTTGCTGCTGCTTGCTTTTGCAGTTGCTGATCTGATTATGCCAGGTCTTCTCAAATTGTCCCCATTCCTCCAGACAGGGACCCCAGACACTGGCATTCCCACCAGCAGTCAGGCTTTCAGGAGCATAGCCCTGCCCTCTTTTTGGCTTGAAAGGTGTCCATCTATGTGGCTTTAATGCACTCATTGCACCATTTGTGCTGTGATGATTAAACCTTACAGGACATTCTACTGTCAAACATCTAGCTCCTCACCAAGATCTGTCTCTACCCTGCACCCACCAGCAAGATGTAGAAGCAGCATGTCCTGCTACAACATTTTCCCCATCTAACACGGTGCAGGGTCCATACATATTGCTCCAGGTGTTTTCAGAGAGTCATTTGATGAATGGGAAACAGGCTGGGAGCCACACCACGAAACCCACCTACAGTGTAGCACGATGATTTTCAGCAGCTGTGCTACCGTATGCCTCACGCATACAATGCTGCAACTTATGCTAACACGAGGTTTAGGCAAGCTGACTTTTATTGCTGATAAATCAAGGCTCAAGAACATGTTGCAGTGCAATGGATGGAGTGGAGCTGGTCATCTGTCAGTCAAGATCCAGCTCAGGCTTTATTAATATTCATGGTTGAGAAGGCTTCCTTGAATGTACGCACCTCTTCAAAACATTAGTTCCTGCTCAGTATCAACACTTGAAATAGTGATTTTTAGCAGTGTGACTATAAAACAAATTCCCACACAAGACTTTGTTGCGACAATGAGGTGTATGTTCCTTAACATAACTCCTTGCCTATAATAAATTTAATCACCCACCTCTTATGGAAAGTTGGGGAGAACGTAGGCATAAATTGTCACTGATCTGAAGGGAGGAGGTAGGTTTCAGTGCTCCTAGAAGCTGTCCTCAGCACTGAAGAATATCTCCAAGTTTTTCCTGCAATGCTATTTCCATGTTTTCTCTGCTCTTGTTCCCCCTTTATCTAAGGTATCACATGACAGACAGACAGAGCCGTCTTGCCATGTGTAAAGGCTGCAGAAGGCACGAGGCAGTATGGCCAACGCAGGCTGTGCACAGAGGATGTGGGGACTTGTTCAACCCCTGTAGGGACAAGAAGCTCCCTGGGAGCTGAAACAACTAAGTCCTCAACTTGTTCAGAGCTGTTTGGGTAGCATTCCCATACCCTAAACTTTGCTGTCCCAGAGAAAGGACTGAACCTCAGGAGAGCGATAAAAGGCTCAGCCAGCCTTCTGAAGCCTCTCAGACCCTATAGAGTTGAAACACTTTAGAAATCACCCTTGACAATATATTAAACTATTTCTGTCAATGCTTCTACGGCTCATCTGATAGATACTAATGGCTTCAACCAACAGTCCTATTTAGCATGATTATTGTTTTCATTTTTTAAAATGCACTCCATGCTCAGTTAGTGTGAGACACACCTTCATTACTCCTATCTGTTTGGAGAATCGCAGCCTCCAGACTGACATATGAGACATCTCAGGATGGCTGAAAAGCAGTTCATTATGTGAATACATCACATATCCTGGTAACATCAATTGCAGTAACAATTCTTAATGCAGCTAATAAGGTGTTAAAAGTCTCTACTGTTTTTTTGGTTATCTGACTTGTTTAAGATACCAAGCTGGGTTTTCATCACTTCTCAATTGGAAGGTTTAGCAGATTTAGTCTTCATTAAAAATATATATATTCTCTAGGTATGCATTTTTTTTTCAGAGATACCTCTACCCTTATAAAGCAAAGTGAAAAGTGCCGTGGAATTACTGAGTACAAAATGATCTGCCAGTTGTAGTGAATACAGATTGCAAGGCACTTTCTTGATCATTGACAGCTTGGATGTTTATGTTGCAATCCCACAAACAAAGAAAAATCTGGGCTACTTTCTTCTTGATGTCAAGATTGGTTTAAAGGAGTAGCTGTTTGTTACCTGAGGTGTAGGCAACAGAATAAATCTAGCACTAAAGAATAACCATTCCAACAACTTAAAGTACTCTTACCCAATAACACCCCTTCTGGATGGCAAGACCCGTGTGCTGTCTGTCTATCATTTTCTGTATCTTTCAGCACATGGAATTTAGGTCAGAGTTGCCAAACCCACTCTGTGGAGAGGAACGAACTCCAGTTTAAATGATATGAGATATTAATCTAAAATAACACCCCTTCTCTCCATGCACAGCAGATTTCCCATACCCATCAGCCGGAGGTTTACACAAAGATTAAAGAAAAGATCTATTCACAGCAAAACTACATTAATAGTTAATAAAAGCCCAGTAGTCTGCTGGGTGCTACTCTGACCCAGTCTGTGACTTTGCACAAACACACTTTTTGATGACTGACCCCAGGATCAGGAAGCAAGGTTGCATGTCCATACATTGTCTAACTTCTCTAACTCATGAAGCTTCATCCAAATGGATTGGTCCAGTGCTAGCAATCTGCTTCCCTCCCCCTTCCACCTCTGCTGCATGTTGCTCACAAGGCCTTCTTGTGAGATGAGAAATGAAAGAAAAATACAGACAGTTAAAGGATTTTAAAATAACAGTAATCCATTTAACGCCACTCCCGTAAGAATCAGAATGATAATGGACTTTCATATTAATTTACCCTGGCTGTGAGACACTCCAGCTTATGACCTCAGTCCAGCTGCTATTTGGACATGTAATCTGTATGAGTTCCGGTCTTCTGATACTCAGCATGGCTCCTTATTCCAACGAGAACATAACTCAGCTTGGATCCAAGCCCCACTTCATTTGTGTATTCCCAATCACATGATGGGAAAGAAGGCATGTCACTGTACAGCCCCACTGTCTATATCATAGCTACATCCACAATAGAATAATGCTGACTATCAAGTAGAGGTGTACAGATTTAATGTTCCCCAGTAAAACTGGCAGACATGGAGAATTCATAACTGAGTTTCATTGTACCAGGCAGTCCGCAGGTACATTGTGTTGTCCTAATTAGGCTCCAGTCTTGTACCTGAAGTAACTTGGATATGTCATTTTGGGTCCCCAGAAGTCAACAGGCATTGTCCAGGGGCACAACATAGCACACAGACTGCTCCAAACATTGCTTTGGAGTGATCCCAAGAGACAGCAGCTCAGCCTTGCGAAGGATGACTGCTCTTTTTCTCCATCCTGTGATCAAACACAGTAATTTTTCCTAAACATGAGGTTCATGGTGTCATTCTGCATTGTGTCAAAAATGGAGACACCTAACATTCATGCCTATAGCCTATGTTGACTAGCTTTCTAGTCTCAATCTATTTAGTCCCTACTTTGTCTTCCCTGAGAGCAATTCCCAGGGAGGTACCAATGACCAAAAAAGGCCTGAAGCATCAGATGTAGAAGGACCTGCTGATAGCAGGACTGAGGATGGCACTGAGCAACCTGGGGGCTGCTTTCCTTCTGTGTCCGATTGTATCTGTTCTGGCAGCAAATAAAAGACTTCCAGTTTCCAGACTGTCAGTACAGCACATTACACAAACATTAAATTCCCTTAAAAAATAAAAATCTCAATGGCTGAGTTATAAACTCCTCAATGATAATCGTAATGGAAACATTTATATATCCCCACAGCTATAATGGGATTGCTCTTGTAATCCTACACTGTTTATGGTGCTGATATTTTAAATAATACATTCCATATCTTTTACTTTTCCCCTTTTTTCATGGTGCTGTACACGCTTTGCATCCTTTCAATGACAAACACTGAGCAAAGTGCACCAATAAATTATTTCCTCTTTGAATCCTTTTACTAAAGAAAAAAAATCTATGTGCACATACAGCAGCTTGAGTCCAGCTAGTTAATCAGTTGCATTATTATTACCACCCACCTCATCCTGTTAAAAAGCCAGATTTTTCTACCATTTGTGCTGCTTTTAATCCATAGGAAGTCAATTTTCCACTCATATATTAGTTTATTTTATATTTTCAAATTGATTCTACTATACATTGATTTCCTGTTGTGTGTATTGTATCCTGAGCTAGGATTATACGTTTAGTAGAAGTGGATATTCCTGCCACATAAAGGTTGCTTCAGCTCTATAGGACCCTTATCTTGAAAAGGGAGAGTCCAATTTTATTGAAACAGCTAAAATCCCACTTAATTGAATTTTTTTTTCTAAGATGTACAAGCTTAGAGACTTTTGGTTTCCAATTCAACTTCAGCTTCGCGGTGTTTAAATTTCCAAACCCATAAAGACCTTTATGAAAAAGAACTTACAAATATTGTATTTCTGATATGGTGAATTACTGGAGAAGCTCAAGGTAAGAAGCAGTGAAATATCAATACTTTGTAGAACATCTTTTGATCATGCTGGCTTTTCATGGCCTGTTTAACACATTCCTATGGAAAAAGATCATGTTTGAGCCTACATTTTACAACGTTAGAGCCCTGAAACGCTGCAGAGCCGAATTAGGGCTGTGCACTGGAACAGAAAGAAACACGCTACCTGACAACATTTGATGCAAGAAGACGAGGCGACAAGAAATCCTAGTTTCAGGGTGAAATTTTTGGCCCAGCTTGCAGCCACAGGGGTTTTGTCCTCAAAGTCCGGGGAGTTTCAGCTCCAAGTAAAATAGAAACTTTCCCTGATTAGATTGCTGCTTAGATTGCCTCTAGTGTTAATTTTTTAGAAATTATATCCTTGACTTTCCTTAGTTCTTAAGTGAAGAATAGACCTCGGAGGTTTTCTTCTTTTGTTTCAAAGGAAAGCCAAAGCTCAGAGGAAGCCGCTCACCTCCCTAGTCTGACTGCCCGAGCTCAGCTCTGCAGTTATTTGGCCCACCCCAGCCATGGCCATATTTTCCATCTCAGAGGATGCCACGCTTACAGCACCACAAACGTGCAGAAGAGCTGTCAGCAGGTCTGCGAGCGCATTTGCACCGCTGCCCAGATTTCAGCCAGGCTTTGCTGCCGGACAATGGGGTCTGCCAGCAGGATCAGACCGTTCAGCATAATTTCCTCTGACCTGTGCCTGCCTGCAGCTTCTTCCTGCACAGCGCGATGCACACGGGTCATCCCGAATGCCGGTGATGAATACAGCATGAGCAACACTGCGCTCAGGAGCAAAACGCAGTAAGAGAAGTGGTCTGGTGCAGCACTGCCAGCCACAGGGTGTGCTGGCAGGCAGCTGGGCGTGTGGCAGTGCTCATACAGCACAAGGCTTTAAAGACGACCATATACTTTATATGTTGAACACTGAAGCTGGCTGGAGCCCTACCTCCAGACACAGAACTAAGTAACAAAAGTAATGTTTGGATTTGAATCAAATTATTTTCACAAATCCAGGGTTTCAGTTGAACTACGCACTATTTTTATTCATTCTATGACCCCAAACTCGTATGTCTGTGAAGCCCAGAGAGCCAAGCCCCAAAGTGACTGGGATGCCATTAAACCTCAAGGCCTGACTTTTATTGTGAGTTTGACTCCTTGAAAGCCATGCAAAGCCGAGTGAAGCCCTGCCACCCTGAATTCAGCAGCATTTTGCAACCATCTTGCACCAATTACTACGCAACAAAGGACATGGTCCAAGTGGCTCAGAGGAGGCTTGTGATGTGATTTCTAGCCTTCAGTTTATAGGTGCTTAAGAGACTGCTGTATAAAGCCCAGTATCTGGTAATTACATTAGAGAGGGCTGAATGTGAGGCCCCGAGGATAAATCTTGCCGCCTGTTATGCCTGCACGGGGAGAGAGGACACGCAGAGCATCTTCCCCTCCCCTCGC
>VFFE01007859.1:2099625-2188195 GCA_008921705.1 Burhinus oedicnemus
AGCATAACAAGAATCACTCTGAATAATCAGTTCAGGTCAATAATAAGACATCATTCACGGTGGCGTCATGGTGCAGCTTGAGGCCATGCTAAGCCTACCCTACCTTGCCTGAAAGATATATGCTTCTGAATAGCAAACCTGACAACTATGTGATCACCCAAACTTCTGCAGGGCAGTTCTCAGTACAGAATGACCGCTTCGCCATTTGAGTTCTTTAATGTCTCCTCACTTAACAGAAAATATTCTACCAGGCAAATTATTTGAAACTGACACTTCCAGCTTTCAAAAACACCACCACAGCTGGCAATAAGGATTTTCCCAAAACCAAACTTTATCTACAGTCAGCAACATAACTGTTTGTGGCAACGTCACAAATAACTTGTAATGCACAGCTTTGGAAGCTTCTTGAGAGGAGCTAAAAATAACATCCTGTTTGTATTGGCACCAGTGCCTTCACACAGAGTAAACAAGAAAAAGGGGTAAACTAGAGATCGCAGATTAGTCAATGCCAGAACAGGATTAGTCCATCCCAGAGCCCACCCACATAAGCACAGACCTGAATTTTCTCAGGAAAACATAAGTGTAATTTTACTGCTGGGTGTGCAGGTTTTGAGCATCCTGTGCTTTTAAAACAAACCCTCTTTATGAATTTTTCATCATGTCAGATGTAAAAAAAAAGTACTAATTTGTTCCTTACCCCTGTTTCACAGGTGATGCGCTGGAATGCTCCCTGTGGTCCTGAACATTGGGAAGGCCGTTAGCTGCGCCTGAGGTCTTACCTTCAGTAGCATCTAACAACTGAATAAGAGATGTGAAGAAGAGAAAGCTTGTTACCCTTTTGGAAAATCAATAGACCCCATGCTGAATAACTTGTCTTCATGTTTGAGCCCAAAGCCTAATCTTTACAGTCGGTTGCCTATAACCGTCTAAATCCATAGTCACCGACATACCTGTTTTGTGCAGCCCAGTGTTAATTCAGTAACCAGCCTAGCATCAAGCTAGCATTAATGTGCCTTAGCCACACAATCAAATATTTCACTTTAAGCTCCCTAGGTCTGAAAAATGAGTCCCAAAATGAGTTCAGCTTTCCAGTGCCCCACAGCCTAGGACGTGTGTTAGCTGTTAGCAGCACACAGACCCGCTAACCTGCCATTTCCAGCTCACGCAGCCTTCAGTGGTGCCTGCGCTCACTCTCACTGAGTTGAACTAAAACTCAGGATGATATGGGCATGACAACTTTCCCCCATCACCTGTGAAGCTGGAAGCTCATTGTACCAGTAACTGCCTATGTCCCTGCTACCTCCAAGGCAGAAAATGCATATGATGGTACTGCACGTGTAAATGCATGCACAAGTGTGCAGATGACGGTCTAGAAGTGTAATTTATCTGGTTGTTTTATTCCCTATATCCTTATCACTTGCTATCTCTGTGTATCATGCACAGAGCATCTTTCACTTCTTTGTCTGGATCCTCAATGTATGGATCTCTTTTATTCAAAGGTACAATTTAACTTGAGAATTTCACGTTTGCAGCAGCTATTTCCCCTTGTACAGTCCTGTCCTCTGCAATGAATACGTGGTGTTAATTACCGGGAATTGCAGCTCTTGAATTCATGGGATAATTGATAATACCTGCATGCAGAAAATCCCCATCATGATGTTTTAAAAGATTCAGTTAATTAGCCCTGTGTCTGGGAGATCAGGCATTAACCGTTTGCCTTAGGACTCCTCCTTCAGGCTTTTTCAGAAACCTCTGTTATATAGCTTTTAGGGGTGATTAGTACAGAGAAAGCCAAGGGAGGAAGGCTGTGTGTGAGATGTTGTCGCAAGGGAATAAGGAGCCCTTTGTCCTGTCATGAACTATCCTAACAAAACATTCAAATAGGATTTAATCACTGCAGTGGTCTGCTCACATTGCTCTTAGGGTTAGATACCCCCATAAATCATGCATAGCTTGGAGACTAGGGTGTCTTAAAGTTGTTCACAGCTGATTCTCCACTGCACATAGCAGATTGAGATCACTTATTGCTTTCCACGAGCTTTTTGGTGCAGCCACTCTGGCTCCTGTCTTTCATTCTTGAAAACCTAGCAAACCACAGAAAAACGGGTCAAGAGTGCTTGCCTTACAAGCTCTGGTTTGGGAGAAGTATGCTAGCAGCTAAAAGCAGAATAATTTTGTTACTGATCTTATAGCTCATGTTTGATTACATACTAGTAGGGGGGAAAGAAACGATCATCACTTTTTTAATGTTACAAGGAATCAAAATCAATTTTCTTTCAGATTTCTTTTTGCACTAGATATTCTGCCTAAAGATGGGTTTAATCAATTTTTTAAACAAGCAAGACTACTTCAAGTATACTGATACCCAGTGATTAGTTTTGGGCTTTTAGTGATACAGTTATCAGTCATGAAATTCCCATCACCACACTAATATGCTTCAGCCATGGCCTGGGGAATAAGGCTAAGGAAATGAGAGGGCACTTTCTGGTTTTGTTTCTTCTGTGGTAGTCACAGAGGTTGTTTGGGGTGGAATACACGGCGTAAACAACAGCCCAAGGAATTGTATTGAAATTACTAGATTTCTTTCCAGATGCACAATGAAACAGACACAATTTAACGCAATGAGCAGAACAGTAACCGTTCATGCCTGCACTTGAGCTGGTCCTTTCAAAGCAAAATGCCCAGTACTGAATTCTTGAGACACCTGATTTGCCAGCCACAGAAAACTGGCCATGACCCAGCACTCACAAAAGTCAATGCCCTCAAGTGTAAATTGTGAAGATTTCACAAAAACTGCAAATCATTTCACAGGGACCACAAAATTCAGCCTGAGCCTGCTCTTGCCTTTAAGAATGCATTTCTGCATACAGTTCCTGCAGTGATCTCCTTTTCCTCTTCAGATGCTTATTAGTCAATAAAAATACAAGAAAAAGTGAACAAAGTAATTAAAAGCAATCACTGGTAAAAAACAACAGTTTCAAGTGTACAACTCTGTTACAAAAGGTTCCATATCTAAATATCTAAAAAGTAAAAAAAATAAAATCAAATGGTATTCTCTGAAAGATACAGGAGAATGTAGAAATATTTAATCTAGAAGACTTCATTTCCTACTGAAGTCATGGGCGATTTTTCTACATGAGACATGTGCACTATGTCCTAGCAAAACAATTACTTTAATTGTTTTCTTAACGATTAATATTGTTGTGGCATATTCTTCAGCATGTTATGGAAATAAAACTATTCTCCAGATCTCCCAGACTGTAGCATTCCCCAGAGCACGCTTTCAGCATTGACCATTCCATTATGTATTTGTATGCAGAACTCCTGCAGCCAAAAGGATTTCTTCCAGTAATGCTAATTGGCAAAGTCTGATTTGCAACTGCAAATATAGCAATTACATATGCAAAGTGGCTAAGCATTTAAAAATTATTAGATAAACCAGGTACAAGGTTGTCCCAGCACACAAATCAGACCAAAATATTTTTAAATCATAAGTTACGTATGCAGTCAGAAAAACAAAAATATAGCCAAATTGTATAACTTGTCCTCTCCCCAGGAACACCAGTAAAACTAGAGCAATGTAGTCTAACTGAAGATCTGTCCTACATACCACATCGATACAACCAATCCCAAATGTAACTGAAATAATTTTTGAACTAGCACTATTCATTCTCCTGTTAGGCTGAACTGCTCATGAGCCCTCCTTCATTTACAGCACCCTGAGACTTGCTTAGCACCATTGACTTCAACGGTGTAACTCTTGATTTACGATGGTTTAATGTGTAAACTTCAGTAATTAGCCTTAGAGTATTTGTTAACATACTAGTGGCATCTGTACACATTATAGTAACTGCAAAGACACAGGATGGCATAATCTTACCTGTAGGAGCTTAATATAGCAGAATCAAGCCCAGCCTTTCTTCCAAAATATTTTTAACTTAGCTTAACTCTGTTGACTTCATCAGGATTGTTTCTTATGGACATGAGATGACATGAACGGAGAAATGGGCCCGATACATTATGCTGCCAGCCTACAGAGCAATATTTATTCTACGTTCTTTATATGGAAATTCATAATTTGCATAGAAGTAACTTAGAGGGCTGATGTACTGCTTGTGGAAACCAGTGCAGCTTCACTGGCTTGAGACAGACACTGAGCCTGAACTCTAAAGATGGACACTTCTATAAATTTGAACGCGAAGAGCTTTACTAGCAGCAGAAATTAATACCCATTTCTTCTCTTCCCTCCCTCTCCTAAAATCAATTTAAAAATTGAGCTCCATTTCCCATCCAGTAACAAAAGCCTGGTATTCTGTATTGTACACTCCCGCTCATATTATGAATGGCATGTCACATATTGCAAGGCTACACCTGCAAGGGAAAGAATGAAGGTTGATACAATCTATCCCAGGTTCTGCAATGTCAGGACACTTATCAGTCTGTAAAATGCAAGGGCAAGATTTAGGGTTTATTAAAAAAGAGGAAGAGAAAAAAAAAAAGAATACTGAATGAATAGATATTTTGCAGACTTGTCTGAAGGTTTATGATGATGACAATAAGAGCATGATATTGTTATTGGGAACATGCATGGCTCTTGGCATGCACAAATCTCAGCTTATATTGTGGACATCAGTGAATTACATTCCCTAGTTTGCAGAAAGCTTTGCAGTTGGAATTTTTTATGAAAGTTCAAGGCCAGCATCTTATGGAGCAATGAGAATATAAGGCTGTGCCCACTGATGGAGAAACCGGAGTCTGAAGAGACAAAGACCAGGGAATGTATTTTTGATATTATTTTTTTTCAGCTGACCCCAAGTCTCATTTGAGAAGTGAAACAGCTTAGAGACAGGTTACTACCTTTCAGCTTTTTCTTCTACCTTGAATACAGCAGTTTAAGTTGGGGAATACGAGTCACGATATTTTTCTGGAAATAGCCTGAAAGTTCAACCAAAAATTTGTGTTTTGGCATGATCTGATCCTGAGTATTCTTACTGGTTGTGAGTCTCCAACATTCTCTTTACTTCTCAGACCCATGTTCTGGGTCTACAATTTGCTGCAATCGCATACGTGCAAACCAGTCAAAGCCCATATATAGAAGGGAAACCAACAGACACACCTCTTCCCAGGAACCTCTCCAGGCAGAATTCTTCCAGTTGCCTTTAATGGAAGCATTTTCTATTATAGCTGGAAGTCTCAGACAAACATTGTCCACTCTTAAGAATGAAATTCCCAGCAGAAACACTCATCTTCTCCTCCAGGCTCCTGCCATTCAAGCAGGGAAATCAAAAAATTCTGAAAATAAAAAGGAAAAACACTAGGTAGAGTTCTGACTCTGGAAAGGAAGGAGCACCAGAAATTCCCACGAGCTCTACCAAGCTCTCCATGTCAGGGTTGCTTGTACTCCGGATACTGTCATCATGGTCAAGAGTGTTAAAAGTGATGCCAATGAATAACTGAGTGGATCCTATCCTCGCCTGAACTGCCCACAAACTGTGCCCGCTTGCTGCTGCGGAGTGTCTGCCCAGGACATTCTTAAGCCTTTCACACACCGATCTGGTAGCCGATACCCAACGCTTTATCCAACCTTGTAGCCACTTAAGGGTTTCAGATTCATGCTCCACTAGAAGTCTGTCTTGCTCTTAATTAGCACAAAAGGAAAAACACATATGGCTAGTGCCCAAGGAAGATAAATAGTGCTTGCTAGCCTACATCCTTTAAGGGATCCTACCTGAAAAACAACCAACGAATGAGAGGAAACACAATGCTATTCTTTTCCAAGCCATCTGGATTCTTTAGAATATCTGTTATTAAGAGCTCCCTGCTGTCCACTGCGCTCTGTTTCCTTGAGCAGGTAGAATATATACACTCTACCAGGCTATTCACACAGCCATTTTAACAGCAGAACGTAATTCCTCAGCACTAGAAAAATGAAAGTGAAAGGTCTATGAATTATTACAAACCCACTCAATCTCTGACCAGGCAGCAGTGCCCTGAACTGTAAAGGCTTTTTTCTTGTGTTTAAGTTACCATGGAAGATGAAATAGTCACACAGCTGTACTGGCCAGTAGAAACTGGTATTGCTAGCTGTGTATCATCTATAAACACTTTTTTCCCCCCGATTTATAATCTATCTCCCCTTCATAAATGGAAAAAAAATCCCAACTCCCAAATCCAGAAATGGTTTGGTTTTATTCTGTTTTTAAGCACAAACTTTCTCAGTTGAAGTTTTCTTTTTCCAAAATAATATTCAAGATGTTAAAGTTATTTTGTGGGAATGCATCAGATCATGCATTGTACTGCTGTGTGAAAATAAACCTCATTTCTGTTACAGTGAAGTTGTCTTCTGCTACATGAATATCTCCCAATACATCTTGGTTCTAGACCATATTGTTTTGTAGCCTGTTATCTTGCTGTCTTTATCAAGAATTACTGTAAAGCTTGGCGTGTAAACTAGATGTTGACTGAATCTCTCCTCTAAAGCAAAGTCCATTTTCTAATTTCTGATGCACCGAAGTTTCTTTCTAACAGGTTGATCTTTGTAATTGACCATAGGATGTTGCATGTGAGTACCAAGGAATCATAGAATCATCTAGGTTGGAAGGGACCTTTAAGATCATCGAGTCCAACCATAAACCTAACACTGCCAAAACCACCACTAAACCATGTCCCTCAGCATCACGTCTACCCGTCTTATAAATACCTCCAGAGATGGCGATTCCACCACTTCCCTGGGCAGCCTGTTCCAATGCTTGATAACCCTTTTGGTGAAGAAATTTTTCCTAATATCCAGTCTAAACCCCCCCTGGCACAACTTGAGGCCATTTCCTCTCATCCTATCGCTTGTTACCTGGGAGAAGTGATCAACCCCCACCTCTCTACAACCTCCTCTCAGGTAGTTGTAGAGAGCAATAAGGTCCCCCCTCAGCCTCCTCTTCTTCAGGCTAAACAACCACAGTTCCCTCAGCCGCTCCTCATACAACTTGTTCTCTAGACCCCTCACCAGCTTCATTGCCCTTCTCTGGACACGCTCCAGCACCTCAATGTCTTTCTTGTAATGGGGGGCTCAAAACTGAACACAGTATTCAAGATGGGGCCTCACCAGTGCTGAGTACAGGGGGACAATCACTTCCCTAGTCCTGCTGGCCACACTATTCCTGATACAAGCCAGGATGGTATTGGCCTTCTTGGCCACCTGGACACACACCGCTGGCTCATATTCAGGAAGAAAACGCTAAGGGAAAGAGGGAAGCAAAGAGGAGAAGACACCAAACTGAGTTTAAGGAGTCCTAGACCCACCCATAGGCTCAGTCAGAGACATCCTGGGTGACACTGAGGTGCTGCACCTAGGGCAGTACAGTACAGATAACATCCACTATGGACCATGCAGCCCTTAAATGTATCCAGACAGAGTAAGGGATTAAACACTGCCACATTTACTGCTTCACAACAAATAGTGTGGGGAAAAAAAGAATCCCACTGTCAGGAGATGGGCCACAACAGAGCTGGGCAGATATCTGCTTCATACACAGGTGCTTTCCTGAGAAGGGAGCTGCAGGGAGAAGCCCTGAGATTTCTGGTGCACATTTCCTGCTGGGCCTCCAGCCCATCCTGTGCACTCAGGGGTGCACAGGAGCACGTGAGCCTTCAAGGGTGCTTCACAGAATCACAGAATGGTTGAGGTTGGAAGAGACCTCTGGAGATGATCCTGTCCAAACCCCAAGCAGGGTCAAGCAGCTCAAGCAGGATCACCTAGAGCAAGTTGTCCAGGACCATGCCCATATGGCTTTTGATTATCTGCAAGGATGGAGATGTGCTTCTCCCCAGGTGTCCCTCTCTTCAGCTGCTGTTAGACATACGCTCAGGATCTAGTTACCAGGAGCTACCTATCATCTAGTGAAACAACTGGTTGCATCATTTATTTTACAATATATACCAGGACAGCATGAAAGATACTGCAAAGATTGGCTGCACTAATTCTCAACCATCAAGAAAGCCCTCACCGATCTCTGCTTGCTCCACCACCACATTGCACAAACGGACCAGGCTGAAGGGCTTTAAGATGGTTTACTGGCCCTCAGGACTGAAAAACTACAGCTGGCACTTCCTGCCAATAATGAGGCACACATGGACAGGATCCCAAATATCTCAAACATACCACATGGACAACATCTGCTTTCCTTCCAGCATGAAATGGTTGCTCATCACCCCCAGGAACCACTTTAAAATAGCAAAACTACACTCAACGCCTTCCCATTGAAAGTCAGGGAGGCAAGAAAGTTTTAAATCCTGTGCAAAATAACTCAAACCATCAGAAGCATCAGACAGAGTTTGCCATATCTGCTACTCTTTAAGTAGAAACTAGGCTGGGAGAGGTCTACTCCAGTTTCTCAAGGCACTCTTTCCATTCTCAGACTTCACAGAGAGAAATGTGTGACAATTTCGCCTTGTTTGATTAAAACATTTGCATTGTAACTTGTTTGGGGTTAAAAAAGTATTAGTAACTTAATACTTCACATTGGTTTTGGTCTGTGAATTTTTGAATCATCTAGAGAATATGAGCTCCTTGATGAAAAGTACTATTTTGTGTTATGAACCAGAAAATAATGGCCTATCAGACTATAGAAAGTGGTCTAAAGCATCTATCTTTAATCTTCTTGTGTAAGTGTTCTAGACACTGTAATTTCCAATAACAATAATGGAATAAATACCTCATTAACCCCTTTAAAGCTTCCAACACCATGACAATATCTAAATGAACTGTCAGTGGAACAGGCATTGTTCAGTAAGACAGCAGAGCAGAAAGTTAATATTGAGCTATATCCCAATGAAGTAACTGAAATGTATTTTCATCCTCAACAACCTGATGGCTTATATATTGTCACAAAATGCATAAGGAAAAAATCCAGAGTCGTCTTCTAAGTTCATAAATCACCTCACATTTCAAACCTGCTTTGAAACAGAGGTAAAACAGCACTTACTAAATTTTGGAAAGGAATGTTTGCTTACACAGGATTTAACTCACAGAAGAGCCACTGCTTGAACTTCATATTTACAAATTTCTGATCCATAAACTTATTGATATTACACTATTCTTATCATAAATTAGTGTTCTGACAGGCTAATACCCATTGCTGAGCAGAATGTCATGGATATTTATTGAATAGGAAGTAAAAGTATAATATCTAGTATGAGCAGAATATTCACATAACAATAAAAAGTATAGATTTGGCTTCAGGGAACATTTCACAGTGCCTGAACGCATCAGAAAGGAAAACAGGGAACTTGTGAAAAAAAAAAATATGAAGATTTTAATTATTAAGTATGCACTTGTGGACGAAGTGTCCAGATCAAAATCAAAGCCTGCGGGTGAAAAAATTAGGACTATATTATACAGGACACTGGACATTCTATTGACTTGAACACCATGGTAATAGCCACTGAAGTAAATGCACCGCAAAAAAGAAATAGAGAACAGGGAAAAATAAAGCAAAGAGAGAGTTCTGCTTTGCATGCAGGTGGGGAGAACATAATATCAATGATGAATTCTACCACATAGCTCTGAGAAGCATTTTACCCTGTAAGAACACGATGGATAGATTTCCTTGAAGAAAATATCAAATAATTCTAAACAAAATTTAGACTGAGATTTTCAAAACTACCTAAAAGAGTAAGATACCCAATTCTCAGTAAAATGTGTGTGGTTTAAAGCCACGTAACTCTGCAAGGCTTTGCAAATTCTGTCTTAAATAAAATTGAATCAATTTTCTAAACAGCAGCTACTGGTACATTAAAATCTTGCTCAGTCTATGGCGCACTGAATTTCAAAAGCACTTTAGGTGCCTATCTGAAGCTTGCTTAAAAAACAAGGATATCTAACTTGAAACATCTTAATAGAGGATGTATTTTAGGAGTACAGGGACCTGGGCTAAAAACTAGGCTTTCTAAATGCAGCTGAAAATTTCAGAAAAAAATATCAATACCTCCAAATCGGAATTCTGACGTGAAAATTTAGACTTTAGAGAAACAAACGGGACAGTGAAACACTGCAATAAAATTGTAAGGACCATGTAGCTAATCATCCTGAGACCAAGAGCTCACCTGAACTTAGAGTTATTAGCATGAGCCCTTTCCATTCAACCTCAGGAAGGAGCTTCTTTTTTTCTTTTTTTTAATTCTGGAAGAAAACCCAACCTCTCAGGGTCCTTGTTGATGAGCTATTTTGGAAAGATCTGTGCCTGTGTGTTACTAACTGTGACACCATGAAGAGTGACCTGGAATTGCACCTCCCCACCTCCTGTACCTTTGGCAAGACAGCAAGATGTGCAGTGCAGACCATTTAGCTCATCTTTCAAACACTGAGTGTGAGAGGCATTAACTTCCACTGTTTCGCTATAATCACAAAGGCGATTGGTCACTCGTCTGGACTTACATACGGACTTATATAGAAGCACAACAGCACACAAAGTTGTTTTTCCTGGTCTCTTCCATTGTTTCCATGGATCAGATTTTCCTGGTGCTCATCACACCGACTCTGTTAACTTCAGGGAAACAAGGAAGATGTTCATCCCATAGAAATCAGCTTATGTCAATCAAGTCTTGAAACAGATTTTAACTTCAGAATACATTTTTGAAATCATGGTTTTGCAGGGACATTGCACAGGTGACATGCCACTGTCTGCACTATAGGAGCTCTGAAACACTCTGAAACACAGTTAGCAGTGGAGATCCCAAAGGATGAATTTGTTATAAACTTCAGAATCTATTACATTGCTGCCCCAAAAAAACCCAGCACTACATACCTCCCTTGATGCCTTGATTTTGACGAGCAAGTAAATCTCTCTTTGCAGCACACTTCTATTTTTAACCTCTTAGACACTGTGACGCAATCGTTACAATGCCTGTGAATGAGAAATGAGATTGTTATTGGAGGATGAGTAACCTGGTCCAGTGGGAGGTGTCCCTGCCCATAGTAGAGGGGTTGGAACTAGATGAGCTTTAAGGTCCCTTCCAACCCAAACCATTCTATGATTCTATGATGAATTAAAAGCATCTTTATGAAGGGTTTCAATCCAGAGCTGTTTGTTTTCTGCTAGACAATTCTATGGCCAAATTCTTTCAAATTGCTTTGAGAAGCTGCTCGCAGCAAAGTTACGCAGGGATTGAATTGAACAGCATGGCAACAGGTTTGTATGCTTTTGTCCCATTTCCTGTGGTCAGGTACTGTTGCACAATCCATTGCTGGGAATGACGAAAATGGCTTGTTAGTCAGAAATCAGATCACTTCCCCCTCAGCCATAACAAAAAGCAGTACAAAACACAGGGCAGCTTTAGAAGCAAAAGAATGGAAGTGACCAAAGCTGCTCTCCTTCCACCACCTCCCTGAAGCTGGGGGGAGGTCTCTGCCTCTGACGGAGTCAGACCCATCTTTGGACGTTGCTCAGGCTTTTCTCAGACAGCTGACAAATCATATCAAAACTCACTTATTTACTTACTGAAATGGACTAAGTTGTGCCAAATGGCTAATGTTTTCATTAATATGTCTTCTAGAACAGAGAACCAGGGTTGTGGCCAGCTCTCTTGTGTGCTCTCATCTCTTGCGGGATCTGTCCTGGAGCACCAGCAACCAAAAGGGGGCCAGGGACAGAACAGGGCCCTGGCCTTTTCCCTGCCCTCCAAACACTGAGGCACTCTGATTGCCCCAGCACTCTGCGCAGAGTCTGGTGTTCATCGTGATGAACCAGACAAATGCAGATACTCAGAGTCTCCAATAGGTTCCAACTTGGCTGTAAGGCTTTACACTAACTTCTGGACAGAGATAATTTCTATTACGCCTCTCAAACCAGTAAAACTGGTATTGAGTGTTTTTAGCTCCCTTGAGAATTTCTGACCGCATCTTTCTCCCCAGCCCTCCTGGCTGCATGGGGACTCATTAGCACGCAGACCCACTTGCACCCCTGCTACGGTGAAGCTCACATCTGCCAGCCCCACTGCCAGCACAACGGTGAATAAAGCACACATAGATACACAGCAGCACAGATGACCACGTCGCAAAGCTAGTGTTTTGAAAGTTTCACTGTGCTTTCTCTTTTCCCTCCTCCTCTTTATCATCTTGCCTTTCATCTT
The DNA here is from genome assembly GCA_008921705.1 of Burhinus oedicnemus. NCBI lineage: Eukaryota > Metazoa > Chordata > Aves > Charadriiformes > Burhinidae > Burhinus > Burhinus oedicnemus. The sequence goes on from VFFE01007859.1 coordinate 2,111,749, forward strand.
CACTTGTATCACTGGGGAAGCACTTTCTCCTTTTGGGGACAACCCGATTTTGCTAGGTATCGGGATACAGCAGAAACTCGAAGCCTGTGCACTGATTCACTGGCAGTTCAGTTCCTAAAACCTTCCGATTCCCTTGAAATTTCCTGCCTTTTCCAGCACCTTGGCAGAGGTCTCAGTCAGGGACACGGGCAATATTTAATAACACAAGATGAAGTTCAGCAGGAGCAACATGGATCCAGCTTGCTCGGCTGTTTGACCGCAAATCCCTTGCTAGGTCTGTTCCCTCTTCTATGGGGCTGCCTTAAGACTCAGGGAAATCATGTTTACGTGAGGATTGTCCTGATCTTGCGACAGAAGCTTGAGTATGAAACTGCAAACAGACCCCTCTGTGACCCACACCCTGGTGTGGGATATGGGTCTGGGCCAGAGGATGTGTTTTCAGGGTTTGAACCACACTCTGCTGCGTTAGATGAGGCAGGATGGTTTCCAGACTTCATTATTTGTATTAGATACACTTTTTGCCTGAATTCTGTGACCTGGTCAATAAGCAATTAGTATTTTATGACAAAGGGCAAGTGGCAGCGTTAATAGCGGTTTGTAGCTACATGCACACGAGAGCCGAGAATAATTTTTATGACTCCAGTAGAAGTGCATGTAACAAACAGAAGTCAATTTTTATGACCATAATGATTGTATCCTCTCAATGCCTGTAGAAAATAGCTTTACGCAAATCAGTTAATTAGTATCCAAGTGCACTTGCTCACAGACTGTTCAGCTGTTCCATCCAATACTCGGAGAAGCTTTCAAAAGAGAAGTTTAATACATTTTTCAAAAGGAAAATTTAGTAGCCACTCAAAATCTAAAATGTAAAGTTCTAGTCTAAAGTCCACTTTAAAATAGTGGTTTACAATTTTGTAAGTCATTAGTTCTAAAATTTATATCACCAGACTTCTTTAAAACAGACTTTTAAACTGACAAAAATGCATTTGGTTATTGCAGTGATACCAAGTACTTCCACTGAAAATTTCAAACCCTCTGGATTTTTGTATTAACATTTATATTACCTCCATCTTGCCCTTTCAGAATTACATTCAAAACAAACGAGCTAACACTCCTTACAGCAGTGTTATCATATTCTGCTCTTTATTATTTCTCTTGCTAAATGTTTTCTTTCCCAAGACTCTCAAACTGATTTAATACCCTTCCTACTTAGCCTCTACCTTATGCACAGAAGTACAAGTCTTTTGCATCAATTTAAAGCCAAAGTGATGAATGGAATTTAATGATCTTTTTTGTACAGTTCTGTATAACACTAAACAATGGCCAATGCATTCATTCATGATCAGTTTTTTGCCTTGTTTTTAATTAGCTTCCTATCTGGAGGGGTGGTGTGAAAAATTGCACCCTGGGCCTTACTACATCTTTCTTTTATAAAATGTATGTACAACAAATAAAAAGCACATTTTAACCTACCTGCTACCTATTACGTTAAATGTCATTACTACTAAAGACTGGCAGCTCAGCTAACAAACGCCCTCATTATTTTATTCCAGCTCTACTTTGGGTATAGTCAATCAAATCACGCTTGATTTATGTCAGATGCTAACAAAATACAGTATAAATAGAGCCATTGAGTACAATTCAGTGATTCTGTGTTTATTCAGCTCTAAGCTATGAAGCTAAAGTGGATACCATTTATAACCAAGACATGCATTCTTCATGGCCGTAAGAGTTAGCAGGCCATAGCTAGAGCACTTTTAAGGCTGAGAGAATATAAAGTGTTCCTATGAGTAGACTCAATTTTTTTTTTAAGTATACAAATTAATAACTTATATAAAGATAGAAAACACTACCATGACCATATATCTTTTTTTTCTTTCTTTTGATTGGGAAAGTTGTTTGATGGATTTAAAATAACCTAATTTGCAATGTAGGCCTCATTATTAATGGTCAGTGATTTTAGTACTTTCCAAAGGTGACTTTCTACAAGGAATGGCTTTTAGGAGTATGTCTACATTACACTTTCAGTCACACAGGTTATTGCGAGTTTTTTTTGTGCTTTGTCTTAATGATTCTGTACCTCCGGGCTACTGACCTGGGGAAGCCCGGTTTGGTTGTGGAAAATTACAGAAACCCAATTGTGTTCACTGAGTGATGGAAGAGCCATGAGCAACATTTGCTGCATGTCAGCTGGAAGCCCTTCCCAGAGAGTTCAGCACACCAATTCCTCTCCTCACTGCTCTCTACTTTCAACAATTGTTTCTACTGAATAGCTATAAGCTGATATACGTTATACAGGAAAGACTCGGGCACACAAGACTGCAGTTCTCAATACAACCCCAGTTTTCCTAGAAAGGGAGATACTTTAAATTGAGATTTTCAGATTTATGATGGATGTCTTGAAGTGAATAGTTTGCAAATGGCAGCTATACACTCAAGAAAGGATAAGAAAATTCTTGTTAGATATGCTCTAAATTGTGCCTTTGGGTTTATCCAGAAATGCAGTTTATTAGAAAAAAGGAAGTGGGAATTGTTTGATGATAAACTCTTAAAAAGTATTTCTGGCAAAAATGTTGTTGTGTCATGCACACTAGGGACCAAATCCTGTGTTTGAGAATGTTTTCCCAGAATTATCATGCAAAGGTCAGCTAACGACAGCAGACACTGTCACGGATTCTCACCACTGGTTCAGATCCTGAGAGCATCCAAAAACCATGATGACTGGATTGAGGTGCTTTCCATGAGTACCTGACAGCATGAGTACATTGCAAGCTAGACAGGATGGGTTTGCCAGCTGATTGCCCATGTATCCTTACTGCAAATAAAATATAGAGCAAATTATTTGTGGTGCACTTTTTGCAGGGAAATGTACGGGCGAATGTTATTCATTCATTGGCTGTCTCCACTTCAACTCATATCTTTCCCCTTTGCTCCAGGCCACAGCCACCAATGCTGCATGGATTGAAGCACATCTGGCATTTTGAAATGACACTATACATGCCCAACATCATCATGAAAAATGTCTTTTAAACAATCAAAACTGACAATCTTCCTGGAAATCTTCCAAACAAGCTGTAATAACAACGTTAAAGTTTCCATTGGAACACTAAAAAAAAAAAACAAACCACCAAAAAACCAAACAAAAAAAACCCACAAAAACCCCCAACTTTACAATCAACAAATTAAGACTCTCATCGAATGAAAAAAAGCAACCAAAACCTGGGCACGATTTGTCAAAGCAGTGCAGTAACAGAGGAAGGTGTGGGAAACCAAGTTCTTTGCCTTACGCTTCTCTGGTAGGGTGAAACGCTTCAGCACTCCGTAGCATCAGAGCCTGGCGTTTCCAGAAGAGATCAAACCTGCAACGGGTTGGCAGAGTGAAAACAAAAAGGGAAAAAAAAAGTTGACTACACAGATTCCAGCCTGTAGCAGCAATCCATATGGGATATAAACACCACAGACTAGCAACCTTTACTTTGAAAATATCAACCAGGAGAGGGAGGGATGGACCTTTCCAACTTATTTCGAGCAAAGACAAAGAGTTCTTCCACTCAAGAACCACTAGAAATGAGCAGGTGCCAGAGATATGAGCTAGAAATGAAGATTATGAAGAGGAAGATGGAGCTTTTATTTTTGTTTCTTTATTTCACCAAGGGCTGAACTGTTAAAATAATGGCAACACAGCATTGAAACGATCCTAGGTCTCTGTCAGACAAATCATGGCTCAACGTATTTTCTCTTGGTTACATCAGAAAGTATGAACTTGCAACCTTGGCCCCAGCTCATTTAATGGCACACTGACAGGGCAAGAATAATTCACAGGTTGAGCTAATCAAAGGTGAAAAGGGAGAATCAGTAAATGTCGTATCCTTTTGCCACTTTCATCAATCCGACTAACTGAATTTGAGCTAAAGCTTGGCAAATTTTCTGCAAAGGGAAATTAATATGTAACACATCTGAGGCCTAGTGCTGGCCAGCAAAATTGGAAAGCCGGCGTTATATCAGAGGGCGATTATTGAGGGAGAGAATGGCCAAAGCTGAGATAATCAGAAAGAAGCTCCTGCGTGTCTTTCTCTTCTGATAGTACTGTGACCCTCCCAGCCCTGCACCTGAGTAGAAATCCCTCTACTTTTCAATTTTTCTCCATCAGGAATATATTCTATTGCCCATTTCTGTTGCCCACACATGATTGAATCAATTCAATTACCTTGGAAAAGTTGATACATATTCAGGCCATGAAGACACTCAGGATAGAAAGAGAGGAAAAGAGACAAAGAAATCCGTATTTACCCAATAATAAGTTTCATTTGGAGAAGGTTTGAAAACAATTCTCCCTCACATTTGTCCCTGTCAGATCACATTATTCACAAATGAAGTTTACAAAATATCAATTCAATTTCAATAAGAGAGCCTGAATCCCAACACACGAGGGCTGAATTTACGAAATCATAACACTTGAGGGGACCCTGGTGGCTTCCAAATATTTTCCAGTCAGAGGTAATCAAAAGCAGACTGCTGAATACTAATACATTCAATTTCACCCCTTTTGTTCGCATCTGTTCCCTTATAATACTATTTTCTACACTTCCAAATCACTGATGATGGCAGTTTGCAGAAAAAAGTGCATGGGGGGGAATCATATAGCTCAAACATTTTTGTGAAAACACTCTCAAATATGTCCAATTAATCAATTTACTGATGAGCAAACCAGTGAGGTGTATTATGGAAAAGAAAAAATCATTATGTTCCCCTAATGCTACCCCAGATTGCTTTCTAACCACATTCTTAGCACAGAGTATGCCCCAGAAATAGCTGCTGGCATTGAAATTTGCCAATGAGAAAATAAATGTGGTTTCCTCATCAATCTGTCCTCAGCTACAGCCCCAGTAAGGAGAAACAGAAGGAAAACCAGCAAATTACCAGGTCCAGGAAAGTATCTAATGCTGGATAGGAGACCAATCCTGGTCTCCTACGCTCAGTCAAAAACTCATGTTTTCTTGAATTGGCACTGGATCGGGCTCTTAGTGATAATATGACACAGGTTTCTCAGAACAAATTACATTTTCATAGTGTCTGCTGGATCAAAGTTTCCTCTAGCATTTTGTAAAACAGCCTCCACCCTGCTTCCTTAAGCTAAATATGTCAGTAATCCAAAAATGTTCCATGGACATGGGAAAATACAGTATTTCATGATCCACTCCTACTACCAAGAAATGCTGCTGTAACACACGACTAAAATTTTAATAAATCAGCAAGTTCTAGTCAAAATGTAGAGCACACCACTCCATCTTCCACTGACAGGTGGTCAGCATGCTGTGGAAAATAGGCAATTTTCTAATGTACTTCATAGAACTTCAGGAGAGAAGTGATTTCTAGATTATTTAATTTCACATGTAATTCTCTGGCAATTAAGTGTCTTCCAGATATCCTGTAACTAGCCCAAAACAATGTTAGATTCTTTTGTCTCTATTCTTCAAAACCAAGAACGCATACAACGAGCAGGAATACAGACAAGAATCCGAAAATGATGCAGGGTTAATTTCATGTGTCCTGTGGCCAAATCATTCCCCATGCTGAGAAAAAAGACCACAGATCTTCAGACATTCCTTCCAATTAGGTCTGCAAGGAAATTCAGCTAAAGTGACTCCAGTAAAACACTTGACATAATCATCTATGTCACCTCAGAGTACTGGTCCATCTGCTTTGTGTCATGTCTCAACAGTCAGTCTCTGGTGCTTTAGAAGATAGAGAAACAATACAACAATATCACCGTAGAAGCTAAGTTGTGCATTGAGTAAAATCATCAATGAGGTCACAGTTGACTAAGTGTGAAGCTGATAAACTAGTATGATCTCACTGGGGAACTGCAAGAGTTATGATTGAGTCGATTGAGTCCAGGGTCTGTCAGGACAAGGACCAGAAGGGACCACTGTAATTGCGTGACCTAGCTTGCTGCTTCTGCATGCACACAGACCAAAGGAGTAAAAAGCCAGATGTAAGCACGTGTCTAACCTCAAGATGCAACAGCCATGCTGATCTCGTACTGATTTCTCCTGCTTTTAATTCTTCGCAGCTAGGACATTGCATACTGAATTTCTCTAACCTCAGTTCCCAGTCACTAGACTTCACCAAGACCTGGTCAGAAAGGCTGAAGAATCCCTGCTATCAACAGTCCTCTAATGTATTATTTTGGGACAGCAATAAACACAAAATCTATAGTGCTTAAAGAAAAAGTCAGTCACAAACATATCACTTGACACCATCTGTCTGTGTACCTCTCTTTTATGGGATGAATCTACTGAAACCTGTTCCTGGTAAAGAAAGCTTCCTATTGTGTTTGGGACAACATCAGATCTCCCTAAACCCCCTTTAGCAACATCAACGAGTCTCTGCCGTCCCCTATCATATCCCTCTATTACTGTTTCGCCTACAGCAGACTTGAACTGAAGCTGCATGTATGCAGTGCCAAAAAAATAATGCTACAGGAGCTACTCTGTGTTTTCTCAAGTTTGAATAGGACCGTGGCTACCTATAGGTGTACAGTTGAGCCTATCTGAAGATGAAGGTAGCTGTGAGATTCATTGATGCATTACTCAACTGAAAAATTAATTCTGCCACATTCACAGGATACAAATAAACTGGCCCCGATTGCATAAAAACAGCACTGGTGGATTATTCTTACCTGTAAGGTTTTCCTGAAATAGGAGTCAGAACTTAATAATAGAGAAGCAAAAAGATGCCTGAGGGATGCCACCAGCCAAAGTTGCTTCCAGAGGACAATCAATCGTGTGTCAACACAGGAAAGTAACTCTGAGAAGAAGACAAAGCGATAAGATTGGCCCAGAACAAGAAGACCAGAAATTTCTGAAGTTCTGAAGTTCCTCCGCAATGTCACTATCTCTTCAGGATAAAGGTCTTTTTTTTTTTTTTAATTTCACCTTCTTGCTGCAGAGGATGAAATATACATGAAGCGACATAATGCTATACGTTCATGTGCATGGTTATCTACATCTGTGTGTACATGTGAGAAAACTCCAATTGTGTGTCGTGATAAGCACAATAAATTACTCAAAAGGCTTGAAAACAAGTGTCATTTACAACTACAGCATGCCACTAAAAAATACGGTGCAAATTGCTTAGCATGAAATTTTACTTTTAAGCTTATTCCATTACAAAAATCTTCACAGACTTCTTTCCCGACTTGCCTTTTTCTGGCTCTACATGGAAAGATATTCAGTGTATTAGCCCCATGCTGTTATAAAAATGGTTTTATACTTCGTGAAATTATGCCAGGACAAAACCAAATAGGTCTGCTTAATTTAACATTTACACATTATTGTGAACTAACAAACCAACACTTGCAAAAAAATTATATTAAAATGGGGGTTAATCTAACAATTTACAAGCCATACCATTTTAAAAACATAGCAATTGTTGTCCTTAGCTCTGTCACGACCACATGCTGTGCAGACACCTATTAAGGAATCCAAGCTTTTCTTAATGTATTAGAAGAGTGAAAACGTGTAATTGGAAAAGAAAGTGAAAACTCCCTACAAAAGCATTTGGCATGGACATATCCCTCAATGGATTATTGGTATCAGTTTCACCACATAAACTAACAAGAGTGTTCAAGTCTACATTTTTCCTAGTATATTAGGAGAAAATAAGCATTTAATGGTATTTTGAGAACATTTAAACCTCATCATTATATTCTAAAATTGATCTCAGTGTTTCTGCTTCATGCAACAAGCTGTTAAACTGATTTTGTGAAATGATAAAGCCAGTTCCTCTGGGAAGCCAAAACAGACACAGCATAAACTGTGGGTCGTTTTGCTGTCCTGGTTCAGCACATGTTCCCCAGCAGATGAGCAATGAAATGAGACAGATAATTTGAGGTTGGGATCATTTTGTACACACCATCCTAGGAGCAATGGGCTGAAAGGTCAGCTTTGAAGATGAAGCTCTGGGAGACAGAGAGACAAGATAATGTGTCGTCCCCTCCCTTTTTTTTTTTTTTTTTTTTTCAGAGGCTGTTCTTCCATCAAACAATATGAGATAGTCCCTTTCCCACATTCACCAATGTAGGAATGCGCAAGGAAATTACTTATCACCATTCATATGCTGTGTATTACTGGTGGCTGTTGGCAGATACGTAGTCTGGCTGCTCCAGATACATAGTCTATACACCCCACCAACATTAGCCATCTGACAGTCAAGCATCTAATCTAGATACATCTAAAATTTTTCTCTATGAGAAGAAGAAGGAAGGCACTTTGGGAGGGCAGCTTCTTCCATCCTTAGTCTTCTTAAGCAAGTAATGGTTAGATATTTGTCTCAGGCTGGGACGTGTCCTCCTCCACAAATGCCTTCCCTTGACAGAGCTGCTCCACGCTGCTAGGAGAACTACAACAGTGACCTTCATTCATGAACTTGTGACGATCTGTCTCAAATTGTCTTTCCTAGCTCTTCCCAGATTTCATGCGTGAACCTTTTGAAACAGCACATTTCACAGGGTTGAATACAAGAGCCTGAATCACCCAGGTTTACCTTAAAGTGTTTTGAGAATGACTGTGTCCATAAACACAGTCTATATTTTCAATTTGCAAACAAATATCTCACCTGGGAAGTCTCACCAAGGTGTTGACTTTGCTTTTTACTTTGAATATTTCATACAGTTTTCATAGCAGTGCTCCCTAAGTTATGTAACTGAGATTTTAATATGAATAAATCTGTGATGGGGTAACAAAGCCAAGCCAAAAAAGTTGCTAACAGCCAGTCTTTGGGGAAAAAGCAGTCCTTCTGTACCAGATGCTTCCCTGCTGTGTGTAAGGAATAATTCATTTCAGTAGCCACAACCAAAGTTGGTGACAAGCTTAGAGCAGCAGGTGGTCTGCAGAGACCACCTAAGAAAGCAGAGCTGGATTACTTTATTCTGGACCATGGCTATTCCCCATAACTAGGAATAAATTCTCAAAGATACTCTATACTGTTAGTTTTACTTTAAGAGAGATAAGAAAAATTGACTAATTTGTTTTAAATTATGAAAAGTCAATATACAGCACTGTTTTCTTTCAAATCTCCCTATGGCTTCATGCAAGTCCCTCAGTTTCGGCAGTGAAAAAACATCCATAACATCAGTTTTAGTTTTGCTGAACATTTCACTTTCAAACACACAGTGCTGGAATGTTTGAACTTGTTGATACTACAAGAGGAATTTTAAAATGTAAAAATATCTGCTGCCATTGTAAATTGAGAGAGAAACAGCTCCTAAACTCCAAAACATTTTGATCTGCTTCAAGGATTTAAGTACTTATTTTTATGAAGTCTGAATTTGAAAATATAAATGAAACCTTGATTTCTGATCAAAAATTTCAAATCTAACAGTTTAAAGCTCAGGGAAAGAAGCTGCTTTGCCTGGATTTATCCTAAACATTGTATTCTCTTTTCTTTCTCTAAGTTTTCCCAATTTTTGATTCAGAGCCTTTTCACCAGCTGCATAGTTATGCCTGGTCTGCACAGAATCAGACAAGTTAAATAAGAAAAAGATTATGAATTATTTATTCACTTCAATCTCATGAGCCAGCCTGAGGTTTGGAATCAGCATTGAAATACAAGCAAACAAACCTACCGCACTGATAACCCTCAAGAAGATAATACAGGTTGAAGCTCATTCTAGTAATCTTTCCCCCCCCACCTTTACCAATGTTAATTCCATGCTTTGAAAACTATCCTGGTGCGTCAGTGCAGCCCTTCATGCTGCTATGTTGATTCTGCTTATTAAAGTGGTCAAAACCTGCTACTCCACAATGGCTTTCTACATGAGGAAACTAACCTGAAGTTAACTCATGGAGCAGATAAATTCTTATGTATTGAAGAGTCCAGAGTGGTCTGAATGCATTTCACTTTGGAACAACGGTAGATACTTATCTAGAGGTTTGGACATTAGGGAGTCTGAAATTCAAGCAGGACTTTTGCATAGTTCTGGAATTCACTCCTTTATCAGCTCAAAAACTTAAAGGATGAAGGAAGAGTCAAGGGCATAAGACATTTAAAAATCTAATAAACTTATGGAGAATAAGTATGATAAGTGACCTCCCATACATCTATTCCTTGTTGTTCTCTTTATCTGTATTTTACACCGTCTTTAATGTTGGGAGAGAATCTCATGCACAGGACTGAATTCCCATGGAGGGGCTACCGCTTATATAAAACTAGGAACACGCTGAAGCAAGCCCAGGCCCTGGAGACTGTATGTACCCCTACAGAGGCTACAATTTCTTCACGTTTCTCCTTTTCTTCTTCTTCTCATTCTTCTTCTTCTTCTCCTCCTTCTTCTTCTCATTCTCCTTCTTCTCATTCTCCTTCTTCTTCTTCTTCCCTGGTACAACCACAGGTAAAGCATTGCAAAAACATTTCAGTGTAAATATATTCAAACTACCTATTGTGTATTACAGAGAAAGCCAAGGAGCCCCAGTGGATGACCCAGAGCTTAAACAGTGATTCTTTGCTACCTTTTGTCTTACGTGTGACTGCTGTATTTGCTCTGAAATCTTTATGTCCAAGGATTGTAACTGGCATGCTATTCTCTTGCTATATTGATCTTAGGGCCAAAGCATGCTGTAAAAGGAGATGGTCATAATGGGATTTAAAGTTATTACAGAAAAGCTGCAGTAACATATAGTAAGTTCCTGGCATTTTCATTTACCAGTGAAAAATCACATACCTACAGCAGATACGCTCTTAAAAAAAAACTGGAAAAGATCTTCAAGGCCTAAAACCTATATTTTGCAGTTAGGTTTACACAATTACTATAAGTAAACCTCCATGGGAGGGGGGAAGAAATAGCAAGACATTCTATTAACAGAACAGGAGTTTCACCAAAGGCATAATGTATTCAAAAAATATAATAAATGTCACTAAAAATTAAAGGACCTTATTCTGCTTTATACTATTGTTATTTTAAATGACACTGGCAATATAAGACAACCTACTCCCCCAGCCCACTTAGAAATAAAATAATAATAAATAAAGACCCCTTTAAACTACAGTCATTGTAAGAAGGTCTTTGCACAAAGGAAAACTGCATCCAAAAATAGCAAAGTCAACTAAAAACACCCAAACAACGATACTGGAACAATGACACTGGTCAAAGATGAGCCTGTGGGAGAAAAAGGTGTTGGGCCAACACACTGAATCTATAAGCAGGAAGCACTAGGAAAAGAGAGGGAGGTGTTAATTGCTGATTCAGCTCCTGGTTCTGTTTTTAATAGTTGTGCAGGGAATGAAAATGAAATCTGTGTGAAAGAATTGAAAAAAAATAAGAAGAAAAAAAGAAGTAAAAACAGAAATAAAAAAATATCTAATTGATTTAAGGCAAAAAAAAGCAAACCATTCAAGGCCTAACCCATTCCCAGACAAGAAAATCAAGGAGGGGTGCAGCTCTAGGGCTAAATAACTTAATACATTACAAAAAAATTATAGCATAAAAGCTAGAATTGGTCTTAGACCAAAAGGTGAGAATTTCTCCACCAAAGGATATTACCTAGTCCAGATTGAAGTGTTCTGGGACCAGAGATATGAGCAAGGAATCCAAAATACTAAGATCCAAGGGACCTCAGGCAGGGGAAACACCGAGGCCTGAAGGCCAGAATCCACAAAAAAGCAGGATCTGGAATAGCACATCCTATGGCAGACACCTCAAATGTCTTGCATGGAGTCATACTCCATATATCTTGCATATATTTACCAAGTACCAGTGATGTGAACTCAGCATGATAAGAGGTGACTGACCACTAGCTCAGATCAATTCATCCTTGCAGCAGAAGGTGAGGCAGACTATCACCTAAAAAGCAAGTGGAACTTTTTATTATGTTTAATCCAGATACAAGTGCATGCACCAGCATCTGATAAGAAAGGATGACATTTGCAGAGAAAGAAACGCCATTGGCAATTATAAAAAAGTAAAAAGAACCAGGACTCCTGGTATTGTTAAAATCTGCCATTGAGGCTGAGGACTTGCAGATGGAAAACAAAAAAGTATGGCAAAGCAAAAGCCACATTATGACTAGAGATTCCAGAAGTTACCGTCTCACAAAAAGAGCAATTGAGAACACCTTTGATGGAAAGAAAAGTTATCTTAACAGACAGAAGCGATTTATATCCCAGCCCAGGAATTATCATCCCTACTAAGCCCAGCTGAGGAAGGATCTCTCAATCCTCACAGTGCAGGTCAGGCATCAACTGGACCAAAGAGGTTGTTCAACAAACAAACAGCTAGCTTAGCAAGATAAAGGAGCTTGTCACCATGACATGGCACAAATGTAACAAATTGCCTGTGATGGGACACACCAAAGGAATTTGCACATCCACATGAACCTGCAGAGTATCCCAGAGAAACTGCTTATAAAGACTTTAAATTCTGGGCTATATCAGCATTAATTTTTCAATGTTATACCATAATACCTTTCTTGGAAAAGAAGGTATGGTGAATTATATCTTAAAGAAGTTCTGGAATGACTGGGACATCTTTCTACGTTGTAAGATATCTCATAGTACACGATGGCATTTAGTTAGAACTTAACACTCCAGCGTCAGACCCCTCTCAGACAGCTGAGTATTGGAAAGTTACTGAACACAATGATAATCCATCAGCATCGTCACGGACAGCCACTACAAAGACCCTTCCACTGGAGCAATGGAATAAACTGGGATCCAACCAGACAGTCCTTCTGCTTCTGTACTTATTCTCTATTTTGTGAGCCTACGGAAACCTACAAAACCTGAGAGCATTTACACCAAAGAAATTCAACACAGTGAGGCCTCTGGAAGAGATTCAAGGAAGTCTCCAGAGCCCAGCACAATGCCACATAGTCCCATCAAGTAAGGTCTAGGTGTTTCATGGAAACATTCTTTTGAAATTATGCAAGCACTCCTATGTCCTAGATATTGGTAATTTTGCCTCAAACTTCAAAGCAATTCAGGAAGTGCTCAGCATTGCAGTAATAAAAAAGAGTTACTATTCTGCCATATGTATCCCAAGAGAAGCCTTAACAGACCTGCCTGTGAATTTTGACGGTTATGGTCTAGGTCAGCAGACAAAAACCTGCATCATAACACAAACTCAACAGTTGCCTTGCCAGCAGTCTTAGCAGAGTGGTCAGGATGACAGAGATGAATTCTTCCTCTCATGCAAAGAGATAGAAACTGTAGATCAGAGTTGACACACATAGGCATGATCCAGTCCTGCAGTTTGCATTGCTTGATCTATGCCTATTTTCTGGCTAAATGGAATTTAGTGCCCAGAGCTATCAATACAATTTTCATTGGCATGTGCCACCTGAATCCAAGCCCAGAAAAATCAGCTAGAAGCCTACGAGCCTGCAGTCAGACAACACAAAGAACAATCCAACAGGACTTTAAATCAAATAATATAGGAAGAACAAAAAAATAACTTAATGGAACAGTTCTCTAAACTTTTTTAACCATTTCAAGAACATTTGGAACTGTCTTGGACATTTGTTGACAAATACAAGATAATCCCATCTTGGTCTCATAACTGAGTCTTCCCTCACCTCTGAAGCTATTGAAAAGAAGGGTGTGACAGTAACCAAAGGCCACATCCTGTTTACACTCCTCTCATCTTTTCAGGTGGGTGGGTGGCATTTCAGAAGTTAGCAATAATAACCAAAACACAGTGAATATATTAATTTTGCACACTTACCAGCTGAAGCGGTTGTTTATTAATTATGACTACTATATCAACCCTGGATCAGCATCCCACACTCCCAAGCAAAGTTCCTGCTCCATATGCTTTGCATCTTTCTTCTTCTTATGATTTGACATCTGCTATGGATACTTCCCTTCTGGATTAGTGTCCCATTACGCATTTTTCAACACTGCATCTCACTTGCTAATTCCCTGTCATGTTTCTAATGTCTCCTGTAAGTATACCCATGTCCTTCCTGGTTTTCACAACTCCTCACAACTTCTCTTTCTGGGTCATTAAAGACAATATTAGTACTGAAGAAAGCACTCCTGTTCAAGGAAGTGTCTTCATGTGTGTTTAAGTGCTGTTGAAGTCCATAGGATGTAAACAGCTCCCTTAAATGTAAACATAAGCTTACGGGCTTCCTTAGCAAGGACCTATATCATGTGCTGAGTGCCATAGTGCTCAACTACACTACTGCCAGCAGCGTTACACACATTCACTGTCACTTTCCTTTATGCTCCAACAGATACTTCTCTATCCATATCACTCATTGTAAGTCAGGTGGAATGATCTTTGTGGGTACTATAACGTGAGACTGGATCAAACGCATCACTGACCTACAACTACCTCAGGATCATTGCAGTTCATTCACCCTATTCTTCTGCAGTGCCATGGATGCAAAATATTTTGTCCACCTCAGTGGGACTATGGACATGAATAAAGATAAAGTAGCGCACATACTTTTGGCCCAATTTCCAGCCAGAAAACAATTTTTCCTGTTGAGAGTTGATATTACCAAATGGCAACTTCCAGATTTATTCTTTTTTCTTTTTGTCTGTCATATTATACTTGCTTTTCTGCATTTGCCTGGTTCATGCAAAGTTTTCCAAGTCATTTGAAAATTAACAATCAATTTTTAGTAGCTTTAACAGCATAAAAATTGATAATACTCTAAGTAGGATCCAGAATTTGTCATCTTGACTGCCTACACAATAGTTCCATAAATCTCTACTACACTGAGCTATACTAACATATATTTATTCAGTAATTCTTTGCTTCTCTTTACCAACACTTTGAACGCAGGCCTTTCCACTTTTTGTTTCTGCAGTTTCATTTATTCTATCTTTTGATTTTTAAAAAGAGTTCAGTATCTCAGCTATTTTCAGCTGAGATAATCCAACACACTTCTCATTTGCATGTAAAGTGCAGTCAATGCGAATTGATCAAAACCAAATTAACAGCAATTGGTTCCAATATTTTCCCTGTTTACACATTAGCTTGCTACCTTTAACATATAGATGTATTGAATTCAGCTTAGCAACCTGAGCATGAATGCTGTGGCCTTTAAAGAGAAACTTATCTGTAATTAAAATCATGCACAAGTTTTAGTGGGAATCTGTTTACTACCTAGAAAGAAAGCTGATTCTAAAAATGAATAGAATTTAGCTTAGTAGTTCATGTATTTAATTCTGAATTAAATCCCCTAAAATTATGGCGAAGCTTCAGATTATATGAAGGTTATGTCTAGTTGTGGGTGGGTTTCTGAAAAAAAATCAAAAGGTACCCTTCCTTCCCACAACACTATTAATTTCTTTTTTTAAGCTATCACTGCAAACTGATAATAAGTTAACACAGTTATAATCACTATGAGAATTTTTTGCAAAAGTCATATAATAAATATGCATTGAAACTACAAGCATGCAGTACAAATCATCTGGCATAGTGTTCAGATGACAAGTAATAAGGGCTTTAGAATAAAAACCGAAGCACATATACAGTGGTTGCTATAAGGAAATGATTTATCCTATAGTGTATATTGAATTGCTTATTATAATTTAGAATGGTAATTGCTATAGCTTCACTATACTGTTTAATTGCTACAGTACACTGATATATACCATGGAAGACACTGCAGTAACTGCTGTTGTTATATAACAGTATTTGCATAATCTGCACTGTAGTTTATTCTTGTAGTAGATAATGCAGTATATGCCGGAATCAAATTGTTTCTCACCATATTGATTGCAATTAAGGACACAAATATGAATACAAAGATAAGGCTTTTTTCAAGGTATATATCACAGGACAGTTGCAAAATTCAAGTTTAAGTCATTACTGTGCTAGTCTTTCTAGGAAAATAATTATAGAAATGTAGCTACTGAGATTTTTGTAACACAAGCATAAGACAGAGTTCTGGCCTTTTGTGCAAAGATCTCCATTTTCCAGGTCAGGTCTTTCTCACAAGCACCTGCAGTTAAATCAACCTAACCACTCCGGTCCGAGGAAGAGCAGGATTTGAACAAATTCATCGCCACAGCTGACAAGCACTTACCCTTCCCAACACCAACGTGATGTTGCAATGCCTGCATGGGAGCTGGCTGAGGCTGTGGTCTATGGTGGAGGTCTCTACATTGATGAAATGGCAGTCGGGTCCTATGTCAAACAAAATTTGATGATACCTTGGCTCCCAGTGTGTTAACTCTTTGTTCAGCTGTGCCTCTGACTCTGCAGGGACCCGCTGGTGACCCCTCTGAGAAATCAAGCCTCCTCCATCTTTCCCTAGCCACAGGTTCCCCTGGTTAAATTTGGACACCTAGAATTAAGCGTAACCCTGCACATATTACCAGGCCAGAAGGCAGAAGCATATTACCACAGGAAGAAGCCATCACTGGAAACTTTCCAGTACCAAAGATCAGCCCAACAATTCTAGCAGAGATGTCCTCAGTGCTCTTAGGTACTGAGATAGCCTACAAAGAGTTGAACTCATATCCCAGAGAGTGGGGGCCAAATTGCTGTGAGCTGTGCAGATCACGACCAACTTTTTCATTTGCTTCTGAAATCACATGTGCTTGTGGGGCAATATAAAGACTACAAGTATTTTATGGCACCAGGACAAGCATTACCATGTATTTAAGATGCCATTTTCTTCATTACTTGTTTCTTTGCCTTAAAAACACAATGGAAAGCTAAGAAAGGACTTACGGCTTGCCTAGCTCATCAGTGTTTCAGGGAACAAACAAGAGCCATGGATCATAGACACCAGCTATACTAAAATGTTTGAAGAGATGGCATATTTTGAGGGATTTGTTTGTATTTTTGTGAGTGAAAGTCAGCAGTGTGATTTACTTTGATTTGGGAAATTTGCTGTTTGTTAGTCCCACAAATTCTGACGCAGCTGATTTGTGAAACTAACAGCAAATTAGCTGAAATTTTGTCTTCAAATTTAGCAATTCATTATTATTCCATTAAAAAAAAAAAAAAAGCCATTCCTCTCTGTCCTGAATTAGAAAGAAAGTCACATCACATGGCTCAGACAGCCTTAATAATGGAGGGTTAAAGCAGGGAATAAAGCTCAGCAAAAATGTTTGGCAAATATTTGCAAACTACTAGCAACTTGATTAAAAAGTCAGAGTTGGTAATACAGGATTTAAATAATTAGCTCAGCTCTACTGCTAAAACAAGGGACTGCAAAAAGTTATTAGGACATCTTTCTGTGAGAGCAAGTCCTGCTTCACTTCGTAGACTTCTGTAGTTTCAAGAAGCAATTGATGGCAGGGGACATTGATGTACGATAAATGTAGCATGCAATCACTCTGATTGTTTGTGATCATGACATTTTACAAACACTGCTTCTCTGTCATTTTCTAAAGTATTGTTTTAGAGGGTTATGACAGAGGTAAAAGAAATAAAAAAAGAACAAAACAAGGAGAAATGTCACCCCGTCTCCCTAGACAAGCCAGATTGAAAAATTGAAAAGAAACCGACTTGGATGAGATAGATTCGTAACACTGACACCATACCAGCGAAATCAGAATTAGATTTTGAGATTATTGAAGTAAATAAAACCACAGATTCTCTTCACAGGAGTTTACAGTATACTATCTATATACAATATTAAGTGCAGTGGTACTGGCTTGTGGCTAGAGCAGGAGCCTGCTGGATATTTTTTTATTTGACTCCGGTACTGACATACTGAGTGACCTTGAGGTTCAGACCCCCACTTGTGAGATGGGGATAATAATCTTAACCTATTTTGCAGCTGAGTAGATGAAATCTCTGAGAGTTTTCTTTAAATGCCTGCAGCCAATAATTAATGCTCCTTACACTTCATTGTTTTTCTTATTTTGTAATGGGAATTAAATAAGCTTTAAACTTTTTTAGAAAAAGTTTCCCTGCACTGACCACAACCCACACCCGGCACAAGCATTGCATTTGCAGATGAGCGAATGGAAGCGAACCCAATTCAATCACCCTTTCACCCCTTCGGCCACATAAGCAAGGTCAGACTGTAGATTCAGCCCACATGCTTGCAAGCAGGTGCTCAGGGAATATCTGAACATTTCCTGTTTTTCACATGTATCTAACAATATCTTTCAGGCTTTCCATCCAGTTAGAATTCTCAGCTAAGCCTTGTCGTCTCTTGACTTGACCATTCCATACTTTTCTGCCTTCATGTTGGCCACTGCCCATTAGGAAGACCTGCTGTCTGATGATAATCACCCCTTTCCCTTACACTCATATTATGCCTAACAGCGACTTTTTTGACTTTAAAGGCTTCTTTTACTTAGTTCCCTCTAACATGTCTACTGCCCTATTGCAATACCATTCCCTGGTTTTCCTCAGCTAGCAATCTAAGCCATTATCAGCTTCTCCACCAAAAACATCATGCTTTCCCTCACTCTTGATACTGTGCAGGTAAGATATACATGGAAAAAGATGAAGATGGTCCCTACCTTATTCTCCATCAAATCTTCATTCAAAAGGAGTTCTACTGTAGCACCTTTAAAGCCAGACCACTACAGAGGCAGGCAGCAAGAGTGAACTATTCCCTTTTCAGCTGAAATTTTCCCTTTTTTCCTGGTTTTCCCATAAATAAAAAAGACCATACTTTATAACTGGAACTAACAAGGTTCAGTCAGTTTTTCCCTTCAACCACTTCATTTTGTTCGTAACTTTTAAATGCTCAGGACAGAGACAGCTTCTTGTAGTCCTTGTTTGTATTTGCAATACTCATATGACATCTCAAGCCCCATTTAATGTCCTAGAAGCCATCACAGTCTGAATATTTGCCACCCAAAATAAAGCAAAATTAAAACCTGAAGACTCTCTAATCTTCATTGATCTGAAGAAATGGAAAGAACAATCATGTAAGAACAGTGTAATGCAAATTTCATTAGGGTCGTATCACAGAAGGAAGAGAACTGCTTGAGCTCAGAAATTACCCTGGCTCAGAATACATGGATATAAACTGATGAACCATAATTTTTATCTGGAAATTATAAGAAGGTTGCTAATTAGTGACATGATGAAGTTTAGGAATACCTCTCTAGTAGGTGAGTTTCAGTAGGGGAGTTGGGAACAGGAAACCTAAGTGGTTTCAACTGAATTTTGATCAATTATAAGGGCAATCCAGTGTGCCCATGTGAGCAGAGAAGTGAGTGACCCAGCAGATCTCCTCCAGTCCTTTGTCCCTACTTTGAAGATTATTTCTCCATCAGCAGTCAAAAGTGTTCATAATAACTGGTAATCAATGGACCAACCTGCAGTTCAAAGTGAAAGTATATTCTCCATGACACATTGATGGGTTGGTTGTAAGTTTTTCTACCAAAAAAACCCTTCTTGTCTAATGTAGGTATCATACTATCCCACACTTATTTCAACAATGCTAAATGTCATGATTTACATGCAACATATAAACATACATACAATAGATAAACATGCATACAACATATAAACATACATACAACTTATAAAGTTGTTTCAGTTACCAGCCCTGCAAACACCCTGAACTCTGAGATTCAAACACTTTATTTCATACATATGATCAGGACCAATAACAGTTCTAAAGCCAGCAGATCTCCACAGTGATACCTGACTCCACTCTTTCTAGGAGTTGCTTTTGCAATGTCCTAGAGAAATAACACCAGCTCATCCTAATTAATTTGAATATAGTAAAGAATTCCTCTGACTATCTGAAGGAAGCCGACAGAGATGCTTTCACACCTACTAATCACTCCTTTGGCTTCAGAGGTCTTGAATCCAGCTCCTATGTATGCCAGGCACCTATGGTGTGACCACTTTCCTATACATCCATGCAGTTACAGCACTATACACCTACAGGAAACATTCACAATAATATTACAAGGTTCCACCAAAAGCGAGCCAGACAATCTACATTAGAAATTTTCAACAATATAACAAAGATCTCCGGTTTTTTGTATCCAAAGCCCCAGTGTAGATGCAGTTATACTGATAGAGTGCTATGTATCCTCTGGGGTGCACCATAAGTTATGCTGGTAAAAGCACACATGAATAGAGCAGCAAAGTTCTTGTTGCATAGACTAGACTGAAGAGACAGTGACAGACACCCAGTCTGTGAAAAACCGGGTAAGGTGGCTCCAGCTGTGGTAATGGAGGGTTAAATGTACAGACTGACTCTCAGTGACTCATTCCTAAGGTTATAACTTAGAACCAGAGACATTTTAAAAAGCTTTGAAATCTGTCATTTCCTACTGGTAGGAGATTCTTCTTGCGCTACCAAAACACAGACCATATCAGAACTAGATTTTAAAAAACACAACAGGTCTTCTCAGCTGAAACTTCAGTACATTTTTATTGACAGGTTTTTTTCTATTACCGTCTGCCATTGTATTCTGTAAATGAGCTAACATGGGTTTTAAATTGGTTAATTAGGAGGAACTGAATTTTGTAAAAACTATTTCTAGAGCTTGTTTGTGGGAAATCTATTTTATTGGTCTTTGAATAGAGTTATTCAAGTAATATACTCAGGCAGAAATTGACAATAGCTCATACTGACCTTGAATTCACTACACAGGAATAAATGTAATGTCCAATCTTATTTTGCCTGTTAAGCACCCTGATAATTGCAGGGGGGCAAGCAGGCAGTTTTAAGAGAATGTAAAGTTAAGCTACATCTCTTTCAGCTCTTTGGCCAAACCCCAAAAGTGAGCAATTATGAGAATATAAGAAGACAGGGACCGTCCTTAACTTGAGAATGACCATCACTAGCTCTGATGTGAACTCTGTACAATAGCCGAAGCTGGTTCAAATATGTTCCACGCCACTGCTGGTAAAACTCCTGCTCCCAGACAACCTGCTGCAGATCTGAAGGAAAACCCTTGACTTCTTGGGGCAGTGCCAGCTTTACACTGTTCTGAGTAAAACCAGGATTTTGGCTCCTGACGGCTTGCTGCCTCTCACTTTTGATCAGCTTGTGCCGCTCTGCGCTGCCTTCTGCAGAACAAGGAGAAATGCTGCAAAACTCCTTTCACATGTTTTTGACTGTCACCCAACTGGCTTCTTGTGTAATCATAGTTTTAGTCATTTTGGGTTAGAATTCTAATTTGAAAATGTTTTTACCTACAGAAATACTTCTGATAATGGCTGATTGCCATTTTTTCATACTCTCATCTCAAAATTATACTTGAAAAAAACACTATTCAATATTTGCTCTGGAATCTGTTATCACATGAGAAAACAGATACACTATGTGACTTACTTGACTTATAAGACAGCACCCATAACAAACAGTGAATAAATAATATCCAAAGATGTAGCTGAAGCCTAGAGATAGTGGATGACCTAATAGCTTGTGCTGTGCCTGTATGAAGATGTTTGTAAATAGTTCATTAAACAGAAACATTCAAAATTCAGACTTTGTCAGATGCCGTCAGCCCTGCAAACACAAGGCATCGAAGTACTGTTGAGGATCTGGGTCTGCATGATTTTCCCAAGGTCATACACAAAGTCTGTAGCAGTATGAAGAATTAAATCCATGCTGTCCACATTCAAGACAAATACAATAACAACCAAACCATCCTCCCTTTGTAAAAGGAATGTACAACAGGAGTCCCTATTTCCAGATAATACAGGATGTCACCCTTCGATACATGAGAATATTTACACTTGGGAAAAAAGAAATCAACAGTTCTTTTGTTTTAACCTTTATTTTGATCTTGAAGCTTCAATCCAACATTCTCAGTCTCCAAAATGAAAACAGCAAATTGACATGTCATATAGCTTACAAAATGAGGAGTGTTATCAAAGGCGGGCTGTGTAACTACACCTCGTTTGGTACACAAGTACAATTCATATTGTTCCCACCTATTACCAGAGCCTGAATACGTAAAATATGAACCATTCCACAATCTGCATGCTCATTTATATTACCTTTATGTGAAACTTAGGAAATAAAAAATGTTCCATTTCCCCTTCAAGTGCAGCACTCTGTGTTACACAATCCTGCTAGTTATCTTGGTGAGACTAGGCTTTGCCACGTGCTTTGCAAAGGAAAAGTGGACATTTGTTTGAGTGTTTGAGTTTAAAAGTGAGGCTGAAGCTTCCAGAAAGGTGATTACATTTTCTGACATTTATGACGCTTCTTGGTCCCCAATTTCATATGAGTTAAAGCTGTTTTGGGGTTGGTAAACATATAACATTTTCTAGTTGACACAGGAGAGATAGTGGTTCCAAATAAAACAGAAGCATAAAGTAGAAGCATTTTGCAGGGTTTCAATTCAAAGTAAGGTATAAAGTAGAGGCATCAGCTGAGTTTTGCTCCAAGTTTCCCAAACTCCAGGTTCAAAGCAAAACCTGAGGATAATCTCAGGCAGCAGATAGCAGGGTTTTCGGCATGAAATTCTTGCAGAGCAAAGCAATTAAGACTTAGTTTTAAAATGGCATTGGAAGGATCTCCATTTAACTGCTTACAGCCTCTGCTGTGCGACTCCAGTTGAAATAAAACCAAGTCCTTATTCCTGCCTTGCATTTAATTGTCCTTCTTCTCCTCTAATCCCTTCTTCTTTGTTGTCTCCCAAATAGCTTCTTTATTCTCGTCCTGCTTGACTGCACTATTGTTTTCCCCACCTCTTGGCTGCTCTTATGGGATCCCCTTTGACAACTGCTCCACTTCCCAGCACTCTCTCCACTCCAGACGACCCCTCATCATCTCAGACACATCTCCCTGTACTTGCAGGGCTTCTGCTAAGTTCAGTGTTTCTCCTTTCCTCTTTTTTCCTTTCCCTCATTCCTGCTCCTCAACTCATCTGATTCCATTTTTCATGGCCCAATTTAATTCCTGGCAATTCCTAGCTCTGCTTCTCTGCCTGTTCTTACTCTTGGAGTCTCTCCTAACATCTAATCCTAGTCTCTGGCTGCAGTGTTGTCATATTTCTTGTATTTTAGCCCTCATATGGTCAGCCATGACAGAGCTCCCTTCCGTTGCAGAGGCCTAGCAAATATAAGACTGTTACCATGAACACAGTTTCAGCCTTCTCTGCTTCAGGCTGAAAATATCAATTAATACACTCTCTCCTTGCGACCCATGTATTCTCGCAGTGTTCTTGAAATAAAATACTGCAAACTGAGTACCATATTACCACTGGGACCTTACCAGTACCAGGCAGAGAAAAATGTATGATCTCCTTTATCAAGTACCTTCTTCTTTTCATTCAAGGTCCTCCTTTGTCTGCTCTTTCTCAAAGCCTTTCTATCCCATAAACGAGTTTAAGCCCAGTTATGCCAAAGATCAGAACCTCTTCTGCTGTGTTCACATCATTCGGGTTTTAAGCTACGTATTTCACCTAGAAAGGCAGGAGTAGTTCCAGTCTCAAAAGAAGAGCACACTGAATGCAATTAATTGTTTACTGTTCTACCCCAACAAACTGATGTCCTTTTGATATTCTGATAAAAGTCCACCTAAGAATTTAAAGCAAAGTGAACTACTATCTTTGGTGGATATAACCACATCCTGAAAAAATAAGACTGATTCTTTTATTTTATGAAAATATTTTTTCAAACTTTCCACTCTGTTTATTGCAGTGGAAAACAGAATTGTTCTAACCTGATTTTAAGACATATGCATTTAAACAATGCTTTGGGGGCGGGGGGGAGGGGGGGGAAGTGGAGAAGAGTTTTTGGCATTACCTTTAAAATCTGTGCAAAAGCTATTTTTGCCTAGTATACAATGCCCATATGCTTCCATAGTTGGTCAAGACTCTAGGAAAGAGATTTCTTACTTTTGCTGAAAGTAAAAATGCCATGAACAGTTATTTGTAGGAAAATCACTAATCCTTTAAAAGCAAAAAACGGCACTAAATTGAATTTTGCTCTTTAAATGATATTGACAATTTTGTAAGTGAGATCAATTTTTAAATTTGGCACCAAAAGAGATCCCACTTGTTTCCCTGATTTACTGACACCAGCTTTACATATTCTTGCTTACAACAGTGAAAGCAGCACTTTAATTTGATCAAAAAATGCCCCAACTTCAGTAGACTTTCTGTAGTATTTAGATAATAATTTATTCTGAATAGTGGTCTGTCCGACACGTGATGCAATGAGGAGTGAGAATGTGCTGGGAAGCCTCTCTGAACCATTTCAAGCAGCCTTTTAAGAAGCTATCCAGCAAGGAAGATTAAACATTAGCTGATTACCGACAAGTAATTAACAATGTCAACGAAACACAGAAACTGAATTAATAATAATTATATCATCAACACGCTGATCATCTTGTAGAGAATCCCAGGGAAGAGGAGAGGTTAATTACTCACTGCTAGCAGAACAGCAGGAAGTCGACCGCAACCATGCCTCTGCATGGTGTTAACTGCCAGGCAGATAATTAATTAACATCATAATTGTAATGCAGGCAGCATGAAAATATTGAAATATTACTTCATTTCCATTCTATTACCTATCCAGCACATTCTATAACTTAGAAGCTGGAACTACAAAGATTCTTAGTGACCAGACTCCTGGGTCACATGGCTTTGACCTTATTTTCCATCAGAGGTCTATAACAAATGACTGACCGGCTTGGGCAGAGGACAAAGAGCCAGGAAGGATTCAGTTCTGAATCAGACTTCTAGTGTCTTGACACAAGAAGTTCAGCATGATTAAAGAAGAGTTAGACTTGTGGGTGAGCATACGGCTAATGAGAGTTAGACCGTCAACAATTTCTTCCAAAATAAAGAAAATTAACAAAAGATTTGGAAAAGCTATTAAGTCACATACACGATCCAAGTCCCAAGCAGGACTTCAGGGGGAAGGTGTATGGAGGTTACCTGTCATACGGGCCTTGCACTCCCATGCTGAATGTCATGACCTTCAGCTCTTCTGAAGGTCATTCTGCAGATCCTTTGGGTGCCCTCTGTGAGAGATGCTCTTCTTCCATCACAAGTTGTTTGGCTTGAAACAGGAATGCCTACGGTCCCTATTGTGTGGCCTACAGGATGGCATACCACATAAATGTCAGCATTGTGTACAATTCTGGTCAATCTTATCCAGGACAGACAAATTCAACTATCCTTCCTGCCAGGTTGATCAAAGGAAAGAAAAAGAGATTAAAGGATTTTGTTGTATGCAGGGTGGTAGCGAAAAACAGAGAGGAGATATGGTTGCTGGACATTCACTGTTTGGACATCAGAAGAAAATCTCCACATGTCAGAAAGCTACTCTAAGTCTCATGGTACAAACTGAGTTAATGAAACCAACCATTTGTAAAATGGAGCTCAATACACTGATTGTATGACATGGGGCCCGGAGGGGATTTGATTTAGTAAACTAAGAGGTCCCCTAGTCCTCTCTGTTCTGTTGAACAGCCAGAAACACTTCTACATGGCCACCTGCACCACTGAAAAAACATTACAGTACTTTGTGTCCAAAAATATACATCCTATAACCATGACCTTCTGAGACTTCACCCTGGTGAAAACAGGCCATCTCCACAGCCATAAAAAAACTCCTTTAAATCAGAGGAGAGATAGGTGCAGACAATTGATTTACTAAAGCTGGTCTCATTTTCCTGGTTTATGCTACATTCAAAAAAGCCAGAACCAGAAAAGCATGCTGGGAAAATGATGACTCCGCAAAATGCCCAGGGAGAATTAGAGCTGAAAGACACCGTTACCACTAAGTGAGGAAAAAGGGTTGGTACTGGAGTACATTTAGCTGAATAGTGCACAAGAAATCTGCCTAATATTTCTTTAAAACTGTGTCACAACTGACCTTCTTGAAGGTAAACAGCAACATAAGACAAAATGTGCAAAGGCAGACTTCCTTGATCAAGAGATATTGATATCTGATCACCTGTAAATGTAAATTCCCTTTTTAAAATATTTGAGGGCTTGAAACAGAATAGTTTTGAAAGAGGCACATTTGATCTAAAATAAAAGCAGCTTACCAGAATCAGATCCTGTTAGTCTCTCACAGAGAGCACCCTGAAAGAGTTATGACCATCTATACCACGCGCAAACTTCTCTTTTCCACCCAAACTCACTGCATGTTGAGAATATGTGGTGCATCCCATGTTCGTGCAGTTGGCTGGTTGCAAAAGCAACTGTGCAATAGCAAGCTGGCAGAAGAATAGCCTGGTGGTTATGCCTAGGATGTGGTGGACATATCATGAATTAACCCCTAGGTTTTATATGCCTTTCTGTATATGACCTACCTGCAATATATACAAGATTGTCACACCATTTAATTAGCTACTTGTGTGGCTCTAGCTGCACCTGCAGAGCAGTAGAAGTTATACCTGGAGATATATAAGTAAGTTCATTAAGAGTTTGAAACATGTTTCAAGACTGAACAAGTATTACAGTAGAGAGATTTCCATAACACTTCTTGAAAAGAGAAGGGCAACTACTCTTGCATTCTGGTCAATATTTCCCTCTTTTTGTAACAGAGGATCTAACACCCAGAGCCTGTTTCTGACCTCTCCTCTCTCATATAAATGCTTGTGCAGTCACTACACTATCAATCTTTAAGTCATAACCTTGACAAGCACTCTGGGACTGACAGGAGCTGCATAACACCAAGTCTTTTTCCACTCTGCCTGGGGTCAGGCCTTATTTCAGCATGTAGCTAATGAACTTCTCACTGGAGGTCATGCTTGGGGTATTAAAGGGATATATTGAACATCTACCAACAACATTAAAAATAGGTTCTTATTTGCACTATAATGTCAGGAGTAATCCTACTGTCTTCTTTAGACTTTCTCCAGTGCTAGTGTAGAGTGAGAGCATTAGAAGAACCGGGTCCTTTATGGCCAGCTGCAATCAGTGCTGCCCTCACACACAGCCGTATCCTCATGAGTACAAATAGGACTCAACTCCCCCTGCAGCCTGTAAAACTCAGAACACACCAAGTAAGGGAGGGGTGCAAAATGCAGAGCATCTTTAAATTCCTGGATCATTGCTTGAATTCCACTCATAATTAATGAAGACATTTTTTACTGTGACAAAATGGTAATAAATAAATACAACACCAAAGGACCCTAGTCAGGGTTTGAGACTCCTTATTCTAAGACCTAAAGAAACTAATTCAGCATTGAGAACAAAGGATAGACCATATTTTATGGCTAAATGTAGCCAATAAATAAAGGATTTGCAGCCCTGAGTGAAACACCTTATACTGATGCAAGAACAAAGAATATCATTCAGCTTTCCACTTTTCATAAATGTCAAAGTCAAACCAGCCTTCTGATGTCTGAGTCAATGATAATTCAAACTGTACAAATGGCGAAGATAGTTAACAGCTCACCTGTACAAGAACATTTAGTGCTATTAGAAAAGCTACTTAAGTATATTCACATCTGAGAACCCTTCCTGGCAGTTTGTATCAGCACAGTATGCTGGGAACATCCATTAACATCTCGCTGCCCCAGTGCCACTGCCTTTGGTGTGGTGTCCAGCTCCCACATGTCTTTTCTGCTTCCTGCCATGATAAAAAGATCCATGTGAGCTTGTGTGGAAGAAGTTCCTAAAAATATAGTAGTTCCCTCTAGGAAATTCCATAACCTATTCCTTTCTGTACCTTTTTTAATCTTTCCACCCTCTTTCCAGTAGAAACACGGGACCAGCACAAACGTTGTGTTTATTTTAGACATAGAAGAAATTATTCTTTCATACATCTGTAAATGTCACCTTCTGTATCTTTTGCACTTCCATAAGTAGAATTTTATTATGCAATAATATATAATGTAAATATAAAACCAGAAAATGGGAGATGCCAGACACTTTAGCCTGCATCACTGACGCACACAGATATATTCAAAGCAGCTCTCCCTCTTGAGTCATTTAAATGGGCCCAATGCTGCTGTAATGAATACTTGTATCTCAAATGATGGAGAGAAGATACATTCATATGTACCTCATCCTACAAAGGTGAAGCAGACATGCATGAAGTGTGGCGAGTTTTCAGGAGTTGCTGTCTGGATACTGTAGTCTATAATTCTTTTAAACACTACTGCTGGTTGTCTAAGGAGTTGTATGAAGTTTTAGTGTGGGTTTTAAATCTGTTGTTCCTCTGTCCTTTTGTCTTTCATACATTAACTTCTTCACAGAGTATAGGCTTGATTAGTCCTGAAGTCTTCCCTTGCTATCTTTTTTTTCCTTACACACCCTGTATTTTATACATGTAAAATGTGGGGGTTTTAATATAGAGCTGAACAAACATGAGTAAAATTGCCAGTGTAAGTCAGGTAAGATAAATAAAAAGCAAGAGAGATCTATTCCCAGAAGGAAGCACATCATAGTGTGATGAGTTGATCTTTAATGATACGATTGCATATTGAACATTTCAAGTAACTTCACCCAATTACATCCAAAGACACTGGTTACTGCATTAAAGGTTTGGTTAATCTCAATAAAGAAAGGGTGGTCTGAAATGCAGCCACTAGATAATTAAAATTAGAATGCTATAGATGGCTACTAGATTGCTCATTTTATATAACGAATTGAAAGCCTAATAGGAAAACTCATAATACCAGCCCTCTTAACATTAACAATTACCATGATTAACAATGATACTCACAACTCATTTTTCATTAAAGACTATGGGCAGAGATAAGCTTGTTTATATAGACTAGCTTTTGAACCGATGAGCTATTTATCACTTAGAAAGCCATGAAAGGACAGAACAGCACCCAGCAATTAAAACTTGCAAAGTGACCTTGTGACAGTGAAAGACCCACCCCCCTCTGAAGCAACAGTAAGGCAATTGTTTTTAAATCAGTTAGAAATGGAAAGATAATTTGTTGGTTTGTTAAATCGTATATCTTGGCCTTGGAGTGACTGGCGTATACTGCTGCACACAGAAGGGCTCTCACACAAATGCAGGTTTTCCAGTGTACACCACAAATTGGAGAAGTGAAGTTTTAAGAGATACTATATCAAAAGATCAATGTGCAAAGGAGCAATAATGCTTTATATTAAAACAGCAAATAAAGAAACCAAGTTTCACATAGGTGTTTTCACAGACAAAGATCAAAGCATATGCCACATATGTGCCTCAACTTGATATCCCCATCAATCCTCATTTTCCTGTTCTTATTTTGGGTTTCCTCTCTCATAGCTGTAGCCTCTCATTACCCCTCCTAGACTAAGCTTTTGAGATGAAGAAAGTATCTTTTTTACCTGTCACCAAAAAATAATACATCTGGGTCCTGCTCCCGAGGTCTTGAGACTTTTCCTTGGTTCAGTTGAAGTGCTGTGGAGTCAAGATAATGCATGTATTAAAAGAACAGGAAAATAGCACTGAAGCGAAAGGAACAGGTCTCTCTAAAGATGGAAAAAATAAGTCAGACATGTCTAAACTGTTCAATTCAGGTATCTGATATTTGTCAGGTAGTGCTTAAAGAACAGTCATTTCAGTCATGTGATATTAGATATGCTCAGAAAGAGTACAGTATAATATTAAAAGAGACTAAGAAATAGCACAAAATTATTACAAGATATCCTTGCTGGCAATGATTCAAATAACCATTGAGAAGGGAAATAAACATTTAAGAACAGTATGCATCCACTCTAGTCTCACCACTACAGCCCTAAGGAAATAAAAGGAAAAGAAAAATTAGAAGTTTTGCAAAATGACTGGTTTGAAAGTTACTATATTTATATGCTTAGCCCGCCTTTAATTCACATTCAGGAGCTAGCCAGGATTTTTATTAATAAAATTAATTTACTATTCAATTAAAAAGCAAAAATTAATGTGAGAGCTCTATCATACCAGCTACATCAGAAACACACATGCCCACATATGCATATACACTCAATTTAAAAAACAATAAACTATCTGTCCACATGTAACATATGTCTTGAGAAATTTATTTACTTTGGAAAGAAATGAGATGTAAAAAATTTGCTTAATGGAAGAATGAGGGGGAATCAGACTGCAGTCTTCAAGAGCAGAGATAGTAGGTTGTGCTTTTTTCATGCTTCTCCATTCTTCCAGTATTAATTGATTCAGGGTGATGTGCGCTTCTGAGCAGTGAGCACAAGCTAACTAAACATAATTAACATACACTACCATTATTTCCCCATAGCTCCTCCCATTGCTATGCTTTTTTTCAGCAGCTGATGATAATACCCACAACTGATTTCTAATGCATAACCCCTTCCATCCCAGAACGCCTTGCAAATTCTGAGTAAGTTTCTGAGAGAGTTACTACAGGCTGGTAGGAAGGGAAAGCATGTGGCATGTGTTTGTGGAGCCAAGGTTACACTGAAGGTGGTGGCAGACCTATTATAAGTTATATTCTGCTGCCTGGACATCAGCTAGAATCCCTTCATATTCCCTGCTGCAGCTACTGTTTCTCCAAACCATGATTTCCCAGTAACCAGTGCAACACCATATTGTGCTGATGAGACAGACTCATCAGACTACCCTTTCCAACACTGCCTGTCTCACCATGGGCAGATGGTCTCCCTCCTTTGCTTCTGAGCAGATATCATAATATTTGAATGCTGTTATGATCCCAGCTTATTGCAGTGTATGTATATAAGCCTGAACATTGTTTTCCATAAGGAAGATAATGGTTAATCTAGTAAACAGTGTTGTCCTTCATTGTCATTAGATAATGCGTGGTCCAGCACTGTATACTTCACACAAAACCCAGCCCAGCACTTGTGAGGACGTAGTATATTTGAATGTGTGGAGCTTCATGCAAAACCAAAGATTTCACTTCTTCAGCTTGCCTGCTCTCCTGCCAAGCCTCCTGCTTTTACTAACAGAAGAGGAATAGGGAATCATTCCGGTGTGGGGTCTGAAGCAAAAAATGAGTCAATAATAATCCTGGCCTTTCTGTAATACAACTGCTGGTCCAATCAAAATCACAGCCTTTTAGGTCAAGCCTATTGATTATAACTTCGTACACGTCCAGAGCTTGTAGTGCCCCATAGGTGCACTTACTTGCAGGGTAGGTGACTGTCAATCCATGAGTGATGCCATTTGGTTTTGCAGTGAAGATATCAGAAAAGATGACAGATTCCCTCCTTTCAGGGGTCTTGACAAAGTTCCCAGAAAGCTCTGATATCAACAAATGCAAAGGCATTCACAGACTAAGGGCTGGCTAGTTGAATGCATGCTTCCAAAAGAGACAAGGTGGATGAAGGTCTCAGACCTGATGCTTGAAGTTTGGCACCGCTCCAGGACCACATTAGAAAATAGACTCTAGATTCAACCAGTGGAAAGCACCTTTTGCATAACTACCTCTTCCAATAACAATTAATTTTCAAAGCCCATGCAGGTGAAACCTGCAATCTCAGTTCCAAAGCTGTGAGTCAAAACTAACTTCAGTAAAGAAACTCACACCTGGAGAATCTGACAGCAAAATCTGACTGAGCAGATTTCTCCTGTTGATAGTGTCAGAGGAGGAGGAAGCAAAGATGAATTGTTTGGCTGGAGTTTGTTTCTTTGGTAGAAGCCTGCAAACCTGATTTGGTAAATCAGAGGTTAGATGGGAATTTAATCATGATTGACACATAAATGGCAGTCTCTTTAAAGGAAAGTGATACATCATCTGAACTCATGTATCATGTCACACCAGCAATACCAGATCCACTTTAGATACACATACCTAGCTAAATAACATTGGAAAATATTATTTACATCCAGTTTTCTCAAAAGTGAGATTTTAAAAGGATCTTTTGGTGACACATGTCTACATCCTATCAATTAAAAAGTTGTCAGGCAGCTTTTAGGACCCAGATAACAACATAACTTTGCTTGGAAAGGGACTTTTGGAGGTAACCTGGTCCAACTCCCTGCTCAAAGCAGGGCTGGCTTTGAAGTTTGAGTGGGTTGTTCAGGGCCCTGTCCAGGGAAGTTTTGCGTATCTCCAAGGAGAGACACTCTACAGCCTTTCTCAGCAACCTGTTCTAGTTTTTGAACATCATGACTGTAAACCTTATATCTAATTGAAATTTCCTTACTACCACTTGTGTCTGTTTCCTTTCATTCTTTCTCTGCACATCTCTGAGGAGAGTCTGGCTCTGTTTTCTCTACAACCCTCATTAGGCAGTTAAAATCAGCAGTAATGACCCTGCTCAGCCCTCTCCTCTCCCAGCTGAACAAACCCAGTGTTCTCACCCTATTCTTGTATGGCACATGTTTTGGCATGTGATCCAGAGGATCCCTGAGACTGTTGAGTGTGTTCCACTGTTACAGGAGCTCACACATCTCAGGACTTAGCCCAAGTTAAGCTTTAAACTGCGAAGAGGGACTACACAATACATGAGTAAGACACATGTGAATGTAGATATTCAGCTGTCCAGTCTCTGCTCTGAGTACTGTTTATCAATATTAACCTAAACAGTCTTGAGATAATATGCCCAAACTGTTCATTTGGTAAGACCCAAAATACCCTACTCTTCAGTCTCTCACCCTGGAGCGAACGCCCTAACCATTAAGTCACTACACAAAAACAGGGGAGTTGCTACTTACTCCAGTTCTGAGTAAAAATAATTTTTAAAATGTGTTCCCCCAGCTCCCTTTCTTGGGAAAAAATTGAAGTTTTAGGACAAGGTCAATTCCACACTAGTTCTTCTTTAGCAAAGGGAAAAAAAGGACCTAAACACTGATGTGGGCAAGATTAACACTCACCTTTAATCTCTGTGCTCTCTAGCATTGAACGTAGGCTGCGTGCTCTCTGATATGGATCTGTTTTGATGAAGATCACTCTCCATACATGTTATACAATGTTTGCAAAGGCTTTAGCTCAGTCACCAGGGTCTATTACAATACCAAGGTGTGGAAACAGTCCTTTCTCAGCCTCACATTTTACAGGACTTACTCCAGGTCGCTCAAGTAGACAGTAGCTGGAGAAAGAATTGAACCCAGTTTTCCCTCAGTTCCAGCCCAGCCCAGTAACCACAAGACACTAACAGAAAGATCAGAGAGGCAAATTAAGGACATACTACCAGACAGGCACCTGTTGAACCTTTTAAGTCCAAAGACATTTCTTTTTCTCGTTTCTGCAGTTATTTTCCTGAGACAGCTTGCTATGAAATGTGAAAAGATAACAAAGACCAGTTGGGTTTACATTCTTTGTTAAGAAGGAAATAAGAAGTGAAAGTGGGCAAAGAGAGAAAGTATAAATGAAGAGAACACCCATAAAAACAACCAGTACGATTTGGAAACTGTATATATGCACAGACATTTGCATATGCAGTAAATATGCATATACATTTGAGTGATACCTTATAGATATGAAGCTGAGACAATGCATATGAAGATATGATGTACTTTAAGCTTCTATACCTGACACTTCTCAGGTTCGTTTTCCTGGATCTCCTTATTTGTGATTTATTTCTGAAGACTAAATTAAGTTTTTAAGTAAACAGTTGCAGTGTAACAAGCTAATCTGGGAACTATGTAACACATTTCTCACTCTTATAGATAGGGAAAATATTCAATTAGTATTCTGTCCATGATAATTTTTAATTTAAAGCCTTTAACCAAAGTACAATGGACTTTTGACATATAAATATTAAAAATTAAATTTCCTGAGTTCATTATCTGATAATTAGAACTAAATAACATCTTAACTGAGAGACAAACCCCACGCAAAGCAAGTCAGTTCCATTTAAGATTCCATTAGAAAAGTGTTTGAGCTAGTATGTAATGGACCATAAAATTTAATTTGGAAATGATATTACCAAAAATGATGGAATGATACCAGTCACAAAAGGACATGTAGGCAGCCCTCATCTTTTCATTTGGCATGATGTTCTTCTATTGATTGTGTAGAATTAGAAAGGAATTACTTAATATTGCACAGAATAACATATGTAGGGGGTTTTTTTCCCTTTTCTCCAGTGCCTCAGTATTTAAAAGTCAGAATTGACCAGTGTAGCTCCATGTAATTACAAAGATTTCCTTATCTTAGCCTATTTGCTGAAGTCATCCTAAAGAAAGGGTCCCCTAATCCATTGGCTGTCTCATATCTCATTTACATTGGTGGTAATCCCCACCCTATCTCAGCATTTAGGTAATGACTTTGGGATTAAATTGCACTTCTTGCAATTCTTTACTTTCAAATCTCTACAACATATCAGCAGGGCCCGGCTGAATAGGGCTGTCAGAGGACTGGTAATGCAGCCGGGTAGGTAAGGCCTCCAACTTCAAAGTGAAATTAACTTTCTTCGTAATAGGGTTTTAAGAAAAGAAAACCTTGACTCCATGTTGCAAAGTATTTTAGGTTGTTATAAAAAGATGCCAGGATTAAGTTATATTAAGCTTTCTAAACCGGTGTATTTAGCTGCTTTTGCTGCATTTATAGCTAAGGTGGTTTTAGTAAGTCATTTTCAGATAGTTATCAGTCTGAAAGACCTGCAAATGTCAAGTGTATCTTAAACTTTGCCTTATAAAAAACTCTGAAGAGTACTGCTCTGAACCACTAGGATCCCATCATTAAATTTCATTTAAACTATCATATTTGATGAGCAAAAATCTGCTGTTTGTTATGGTCTCATATTGAAAATTTTTAAAAAATTAATTGGAAAATTAACAACTTAGGCCCAACTTCAACCAGATATCTAAGTACTTTTCTGATTTTAAGCATGCGAATAATTTTACTGAAGTCTAGACACAGCAAAATGTATTCAAAATTAGGTATAGATTTAAATGTCTTCCTAAATTTGGACTTCAATAAGAAATTTGTCATGACAGAGCCATCTTTTTTATCTGTTGCAAAAAAACAGTTTTGTAAAACACATGCATATATTGGTGAGTGAAACTAAATTACATATATTGTTACGGCTATGTTATGAATATGAATACAGACAGTATCATATATAGTTGTTGTTGCATAAAGCTCCTTTATAGAAACGTAATTTTATTTGCTGAACTTAACATTTCTAAGTCCTTAAGCTGCTTTGCTTTTCAAATATTTATTTACTCACATTTCATCTTCAAAACTTCAACTGTTTCCAAGATTGGGACAATACCTTGTTTTGACAGATTAAGAGTATCTTTTCACCTAGTTCACTGAGGTGCTATAACGCACCACATATCAAATGAGAGACTTGACATTTAGCAGATGGATCATGATACAATAGAGGATATGCCTGTTGCCATCACTCTGAAAAGCAGTCCAAGGCAGCCTAATATAAATCACTTGAGGAATCTAAATTCATATATCCTTCTTACCTTGGCAGCTGCATCCTGCAAAGAATCCATCTGCATTGAAATCAGGGCCAACAGACATGTGCCCTGTCCTCTGCTGCTGAAGCCACCATCTAAAAGGACCGTGTTCAGAAGTAGCTCACAGGAGGAGACACCTCGCCTGACCCCTGTGTTGGCCTTTTGTGCATATATCCTAGGAAATAAGCCTTTTACAATGTGTAAGTACTTTCTTTCTTTTTCCACAACAGCCAAGCCTTCTTATACCATCCCACTAGATCATACTTCACGAAGAATAGTGGAAGATTAGGCAATTTTATGGAAAAAAATTGTTGAGGCTATTAAGCACAAAGACACCACCTCTGGCACAACAAGTCCCTAAGTCAGATCACTGGACGGTACCAGTATTTCTTAATGTGATGGCGCATTGTCATTACCTCTTTTATCAGGCACTGGTCACCACCAGAGATGGGACATTATCTAGATCGGCTTTTGGTCTAACCCACTCTGGTCATACATATAACCATTGTCAACATCTTACCATAAGTACAATAAATAAATGTCATAAACATTCAGACTAAGAAAGAATGTAAAATTAGCAGGAGATCGTGACCTTCTTGTTTCACATTTTGCTGCTATGGAGGCTGACAACCAGATGAGTTGTGTTTCTGACATCTGCAATTAATTTGGCTGGCAACTAGTAAAATCAGGACTGGTTGACCTACTTTCCAATAGGACTATGTCCAGAAGTTCAGAAGTTAGTATGGGAATTTCTCATGCTTGGTCTCAGGTGAAAATAGGTATTCTACATACACCTGTATGTTCCTACCATCTTCAATCTCACTGCTATTTCGGGTCTTCCCATCAAATGGGTGGAGAGAAAATACAAGCAGTTCTGTTTTCCCCATTGCACTGCCAGACACTGCCCGCAATGCATGGGATGTGAGCAACAAGATGCTAACGTTATACCTGCAACTCTGCCCAAAGACTTCCAGCCCCAGTCCTAACAAGATGCTGCCAGTAAGACAAAAACAGACTGTCAACAGCTACAGGAGGGAAAACTCAAGACTCATACGGCTGCAAGAAAACGCAGATCTCTAGGATGTTGTCCTGTT
The DNA here is from genome assembly GCA_008921705.1 of Burhinus oedicnemus. Classification (NCBI taxonomy): domain Eukaryota; kingdom Metazoa; phylum Chordata; class Aves; order Charadriiformes; family Burhinidae; genus Burhinus; species Burhinus oedicnemus. The sequence continues at coordinate 2,147,989 of VFFE01007859.1, forward strand.
TGGAGATCGCTTTGAATTTTCCTATTGGAAGTCACAGATCTCAAGAGTAAAATTAACTTTGCTGACAGTAATCTGGCTTTCTTATTTATCATTCAGGGACACCTTTCAAGAAATCATAGGTCCGCCTGTACAGAGGGGTGAGCTGCCTGCTCACCTGCCTCTGCTGTCTACACCTGCCCCGGAGGTTCACTGCCACCAGTCCAAGGGAAGAGAAGGAGCGGCAGCCAAGGGCCAAGCATCGGGTTTGATCATTTGAGGAGGGGAATTTTGCCAGAAATGCCAAAAAAACTTCCCTACAAGGTCTTTTATTCTTATTATTTAACCACTTAGAGGCAAAAATAATTTTACAAGGTGATGGTGAATCCACTCCCAGAAACATTATTTCAAACCATCACTTCAGTATACTTCTCTCCAAGTTGCCTAGGAATCACAGGGACATTTTTTTGAAACTATTTATTTGAGTATGAAATCAAATTTTTGCCATACATGCTGCTCAGAAGCAGCATTAACAAACACTGCAGGTAATTACTAAGCAGTGATGTTCCATCCAGACAAAGAAGAAAGGTAAGACAAGGAATTTAACAGGAAGCCCTATTAAATTATAAGTAAACTTATCCTTGTTTATACTCATGGTATTTTTACAACAAGTTGTATTCCCTGGGTTAAGAAGCTTCTGAACTGTGTAACAGTCACCAACTCAATGCTGTAATTAAGGGCTGAGTAGCCCTCATCCCACAGAGTCCCCAACACAGCAACATGGAACCTCAACGCCATGCAGGTATCGTAAGGAGCTGGGGGATGGCATAAGCTACGTAGAGATCATGCCTTCCCCATCTGCCCCCTGCAATGCCATAATTTATCTGGAAAAGGGAGAGCCTTTGCCTTCCCACCCCCATTCAGATGAGAGCATGTACGCCAAGAGAAGGTATTGATTCACTTTGAAGGGAAGCTGCACAGTCCAATGGTTACCAGAACCTCGACTGGTACGTCAGGAGTTGGGCAAGCTGCTGAGTGTAAAATTATCAGACCGTCTATGATATGCAAGGTCATTTATGCTGAATTAACTTTATGCTTCCAGAACCTCAAAGATATATGAAAATCAATCTCCTGTATTTAGAGCTAAAATTTTTGAGGTTTTTACGTTTAGGTGCTTTTGAAGAGCACATCCTTTACCTGGCACAAAGATCATCTTTCCACTGTGAAATAAAGACAGTGTAACACTTACCTTACCGGCTGTATTAAACCCAAGTTCCCATACAGGAATGGTGAATATTTGCAAGTGATGTGCAAATTTTTTTTTACAAATAATATTAGAAAGCATATTCTTCAAAGGCACACCTAAGACAATGCACAAAGGCAACTATCATTTCTGCTACAAACCCTACAGATAACAGAAAACATTAAGCACATAATGGCACAAGTGTGCTATACTATGAGTGTTTAGCCCATTTCACGTCTCCTTGCAGTCTTTTTCATACACTTGGCTCTGTGGTTCAGCTCAGTTGTATCCAATGATGAGTGATAATTGGAAGCCCTCCTCCTGCCATTCTCCAGAATGATACGGAAATTAATTCTTGTACACTGTGCATTGCATACACCAAGGGAAGTTGACCCTATCAATTTACATACACTATAGGGGCCTGCTATCACACTGCAGCCAGCAAACAGCTTCTCTTATCTAGGAAAGACCCTCATTTGTTATTTCTTGCTGAATACACCCACTCCTATTATTTCTGTAATTCTTTGCAATAATAGACCTTACCCTAATGAAACCCGCATTATGAGAAGGTTATAGTCCTGACCCAAAGACGATTAGCTCTGTGCTCTGTTATTGCTACATATGTAATTGTATAATTGATTTTAAAATTTACTTTTGTGTCCCCAAACCATAAAGTGAGCAGCCCATTAAGGGGGAGAAACATAATTAATACATCTATTAAAGTGGGGCAGGAAATTATTGCAATTTTAAGATTATGTGGGTAAGTGTGCACATAAAACCAAGAAAGAAATACAAAAGTTGAGATTCCCATCATACCTCATTTTAGGTAATGTGAAGGATGTACGTTTTCAGTACACAACAAACAGCTCAGACACAGGTCTGCAAGATGTACCTGGGAGGCACGGGTCCAATTTTACACACAACTCTGTGAGGCCAAGTGGGTAGAGTATCCTGCAGGCCTGAGCCTTTGTTAGTCTATGCTAATTGAAGCTATGAAAATCTTTGTTTCCACATAAGTTACTTCTATATGTATGCTTGATTATGCATCTAAGACAATGTGAATGTTGTTGCTCTTGGTCAATAGATACATGCTAGATAATTGACAATTTGTGTTTCAATAATTAAATCTAAATAAATAAAAACATACACTATTAGCACCGTATTTTTTTTAACTCAAAAGTATTTTGTCCTCATTTATATCTAGTCCTTACTGTCTAATCAACTGACAGCTTCCCATCATCTAAAGGAATCTGAGGCACGCAGATCGCTGCGCTGTTTTCGGTATTAAGATGGGGAAAAACTCTCTCTTTAGACCAAACATTGCACTGCACTAAAGACTGCACATGTGCATGTGTAAGCCCACCATGAAAGGCGGGATTTCACCATGCAACAGTCCCATTATCACTTGCACAGTAGTAGCCTAGACTAGACTGGGACCTTCTCAAGCCAGGGCAGATTTTGCACTAAAAGCTTACGCAGCAACAGAAAAGATGGATGTGGCAGCAGGGAAGTAGGAGAGAAAAGACCAGCGAAACTTGCCATATCCCACATCAGTGTCATTTCCCAGTGAGCTACACCAGGGAAATCCAGCTGACTAGGACACAGCGCTCAAGTATGACTTAAGGGATTGTATGGCTGGCAGCGGCCTAGGTACATTTCTTCTGAACTGGCTTGGTACCACAAATGTCATTTCTGATGGTGGCCTCCATCACAGGTTCCTGCATTCATTCTGTAGCAACAGCCTAGCACCTCGCACCTGAGATGCTGCAGTAGAACCGCCAGGGCCCTCAGCAGCAAGGGTTCACTTTCTGTAGCCAAAACACAGGAATCCAGTGTTATTTCACAAGTCCCACATGCCCTCCAGATGCTTCTCTGGATGGCAGCAGGTGTCTCATGGGTCTGGCACCATAGCTGGCAGCCACTTGTGGCTTCCCTGAGTATGCCTGAAATAGCACCAATACTTGGGGGAGCTGTGTCATGTCCCAAGCGACTTTCTGACAAGAGCAGTGAGCTTCTGTCAAGGAGGCTATTGACCCTGAGAGTGACATTTATCTCATCATAGGTAGGAGTCAATTGCAGATGCTGGGTCTACACTACAGAGTCTGCTCTGGAGCCTGAGACCATCCCAATAAAGATCTATGTCCTACACCTACAAAGGAAAACTCCCAAATCAATGGGGTTGTTGCCAGTAACTTCTGTCTAACTGGGTTCTAGCTTACATATATTATATTTGGGAGTCAGGGCTTCTCCCCATCTTTAGACAAGTTAGTATTCCCACTCAGAATTACTCATTATCAGAGAACCATTTTACACAGACATGCCTCTATTGAATTGGATTTGTGAGATAAGTTAAGGAAAAGGCAGTTGTGTAATTTGCACACAAAGTGGTTGGAATTGATCTAAAACAAACCTTTAACTTTCAAACTGGTTTAAATGGGGAGAGGACCATTGGATAATTACATCATTTAACACATTGATTGTCTAAAAGTCAATTCTAATGATTTCAGAAATAGAGGGCATTGTGCTTTCCTCATTTTTAAGGAAAGATTTTTGTTCAGTGCAGAGGAGTAAATGGTGAATTTTTTAAAAGAGACAATATAGAAGAGCTGAAGAAAACAAAAGTTTCATTATGGCAAACAAGGCTTATTTCACAAAAGCTAAAAAAAAAAAAAATCAATGGGACACAATTAAACTGGGTGCATCTCCCTTTACAGTACAACAAAGTAAAAGCAACTTAAATGACCTGTGCGTATTCAGAATACATAATTAAAGAGGTAGTTTGTATCATTAGTCTGACCACATCTACATTTACTTTAAAGTTTTGCATCCTCTCTGTTATATTTGATCATTGTCACTTGATCATTAATTAAAAGGTGCAGCACTCAAAGCCCTAAGACTAAATTTTCTCTTTTTCTAGTTACTTATACAATACTGTATTTCTCTATCAATCAGAATACAAAATGTATGAATGTGTCACAAGGACATTGATATTCATATTTTGCATTTATGGAAGACTTCAGACCATTGGAGGGCAAACTCTTACTTGTATGGCTAGCCAAGTGGGATTCTTTGCATACACAACAGAAAACTGAATTTTAGACCCGGATCTCAAGACACTTAGAAACCACTGTAATAAAAGTTGCATTCATTTAACTGAAGGAAGGTTCTTAAATCAATTTAGTCACACCACTGCAAATCCACGTGGACAATCTTAAATCAATTTGAACCTGGCTTATTTCAATTTGGCTTAATTCAGAAAGAAATCAATTTAAGCTGAAGCAATATATGCAAGGTTTACATTTATGTAAGAGTATGCACAAAGGCATTTGCAATAGTTTAAGCAAATCAACTTGGAAAGTAACTTCAGGTTCTCCCTACATTTAGGGTGCTTCCCTAGTACAGAAACACTGGCAGCTCCGCACTTCCAATGTAGTTTTAAGGATACCAGAGAAATTTTGCTTCTTAAGCATACAGTAATTTCATTCCCATTAACAAATAATTGTTAACCTTAAATTCAGGGTTTTTTCGTAATGGTTTCCATTGGCTTGGTGTGCCCAGGCTGTGTACCTTGCACTCTGAGGCGCACAGCTATAAGCTCACCTAAGTCTGCTTGGTAGATTTGGCCTTAAATAAACTTGTGTGGCATGTAAAACTGAAAAGGTGTCAGCATTTAGTTCCCTCAAAAAGTCCCTAGGAATTGTCCAAAAATTCTGGAGATTAAACTGAAGACAAGTAACATCATAACATGATGTAAAGTGACTCTTTCTGAGGCAACAAGAGGTTCATATAAATACTAATTCTGAAAGAAATACAGAACCTGACAAGCCCATTTTAGAGATGCTACTGTATTTGGAGTTCAGGAATGCTGTATTTCTGTAATGTCTTTTGAGCGGTGTGATGTTTGACTTTCCCTTAGCTGGGTCTCAGGTGAGTAAGTGGATACAGCCAGTTTTATACAAACAGGTAAATCAGCACTTCAGATTTTCAGCTTGCAATAGTCATGCAGTCTCCTCAATCTATCAAAGCATGGCTATGAGTGATTCATCAAGGGTCCAGATTTTCCCAGTCTTTCTTGGATGAAATAGCAACTTATTGCAAGAAGAGGAGCAATGACATCAGTGAAACCCATAGTATAGAGGGTGATTCTAAGATTAAATAGGAACATGAGATCTTGGGTTGGTTTTCTGTTAGAATGGTAGATTTTTTGCAGCATAAATATGTGCCAGTTCATTAGGGGGACAAATGACTCTCCATAACCCGTCCCCTCTGCGTAACTGTACAAGCAGTCAGCTATCATTACACCGAGATAAATGCCTGGAGGTAGTAGAAAGAGCTTCTTTGAACCAGGGAAGGTTTTGTCAGAGTATAGTTAGACAGTAAAACTGGACAGACTGGATCAATGGGCTGAAGCCAATTGCATGAGGTTTAACAAGGCCAAGTGCCGGGTCCTGCACTTTGGTCACAACAACCCCAAGCAATACTACAGGCTTGGGGAGGAGTGGCTGGAAAGCTGCCTGGCAGAAAAGCATCTGGGGGTCCTGGTGGACAGCCAGCTGAACATGAGCCAGCAGTGTGCCCAGGCAGCCAAGAAGGCCAATGGCATCTTGGCCTGTATCAAGAATAGGGTGGCCAGCAGGAGTAGGGAAGTGATCGTGCCCCTGTACTCAGTGCTGGTGAGGCCGCAGCTTGAGTACTGTGTTCAGTTTTGGGCGCCACAGTATAGGAGGGACATTGAGGTGCTGGAGCGTGTCCAGAGAAGGGCAACAAAGCTGGGGAGGGGTCTGGAGAACATGTCTTATGAGGAGCAGCTGAAGGAATTAGGATTGTTTAGTCTGGAGAAGAGAAGGCTGAGGGGAGACCTTATTGCTCTCTACAGCTACCTGAAAAGAGGTTGTAGTGAGATGGGGAGCTGATCTCTTCTCCCAAGTAACTAGCGATAGAAGAGGAAACAGCTTCAAGTTGCGCCAGGGGAGGTTTAGGCTGGACATTAGGAAAAAATTGTTCACTGAAAGAGTTATCAACCATTGGAACAGGCTGCCCAGGAAGGTGGTTGAGTCACCATCCCTAGATGCGTTTAAAAGTCGTGCAGATGTGGTGCTTAGAGACATGGTTTAGTGGCAGACCTGGTAGAGTAGGGTCAATGGTTGGATTAGATGATCTTAAAGGTCTTTTCCAACCTAAACAATTCTATGATTCTATGATTCCTTTAGGTACTGGAAATTTTGAAAAATAAAATATTCACCATTTACTTTCAGAACTTGTGCCTTGCATGTTTAAAGCTTTCTTTTGAAAGGAACTAAGTCCAGTCAAAAATCCAGTTTTCTTGGCAGCAAATAATTAAAACTGCCCATTTCTAATTCGGCAGTGAGATCTGACCTTGCTGAAGCAATCAAAAAAAATTCAGATAAACAGAAAATAGGAAATGCTCCTTCACGTCATAAGACCTTATCTCTCCTTTTTCCATCTTTTCGTACTACATATATAAGTGAGAGGGTTTGCATTGCTCTGATAGGGTAGGTCTTTGTGCTGTTGGCATAGAGATGAACTTCTCTGTTGCTCACATTGCCAATCCATTTGCTTCAGGCAAAAATAAGAAGACTGAGTTTTGCTTTCCTAAAATAATCTGCAGGGAAGACTGTGATCTGGCAGAGTAGAAAACAGGCAAGGTGTGCCATACAGTAAGAATCCTAAGGATGTTATGGATCTCCTGCATAAAAAGTATATAAATCTTCCTTTTGTGATATGCTTTGCAATGGACAACAGTGTTACTGTCTCACATCCCTGAAAAAGCTTTCCTTTATTGTAGCTTCAGTGCCATTTTGAAAGGAGCACATCAGTGGGAGCATCCTTACCCATGAAGTGGATGGAGGAGGGGAAATGACATACTCCATACTCAGCAGTTCCTTGTAGCAAGGGTCAAGCACTTCTCTCAAAGGCACCAACTATTCCCTACGCTTCAGAAAACATCACTCAAACTCTACAGAAAATATGACAGTGGAACATTTTTCCAGCTGGAGCTCAGGATCTCAGATAAGGTTGTTGAGAAAAGCTTGGCAGAAAGTTTCCTATCCTAATATGTAGAAGTTCTTGGCAAAAAAACCACCATGGTACCATAAACTTAAGACCTGCAAGACATCCCAGCAGCAGGATTTTGGTACTGCTGCCCATTGGTTTTGCTGCGTGACTGCAAAGCCTTTTCCAGTGGCTGAGCAGCAGCAAATTTCAGTGTCTCAAGGACTCTGCAATTGCTAATAAGGTTCCCAACACTGACCTTCACCGTTTTCTTACCTCAACCATCTGCAAACACCTGCCAGTCTGACTTTGCTCTGCCAGCGCTGGCAATGCATCCACCTGCAGTTTACCCCACTTTATAAAACAGGCAGAAGACTTCTACCCATCTCCTCCCTAGCTGATTTCCACCCCCAGCTGGAGAACCAGGCAGCAATGTGTCAGGGAAGTTTGCACTGATGCTCCAGCTGTACTCTCTATCAATAGCAAAATGTCAGTAAGGAAACATGTTTGCAGAAGTGACGGCATTATCTGGGTACTGACAGATTCTGCCTCTTGGATATGGCCAATGAAACAAGCAAAGAGCAGAGAAAAGGGGTAAGCTGTAAGCAGTACAGGGCAAGTAGCAAAAGCTACAGAAATGGTATTATCCCTTTTGTCCCAAATAACAAATGGAGATGGCAGAAATTCTACATTCTTCATCTTATCAATGTGGAAAAATACAGACAGCCACAGCTATTACACATAGCATTATAGGAAGGCAAGAAGACATATACTTGTTCTGAAATTCATCAGATAACTTCAGTAAATCACATGTCAAAATATTTTTTAGAAGTGAGGGTTTTGTTTCTTTTGCTTATGTTAAGCTGAATGAAACAAAATGTATTAAATAAACTCAGATGCTTTATCATGGAGACAAAACTGAGGAAGATTATTCTGCTTAAAAAAAAATACGGTTGTAACTTGCAAATGCATTTTTAGAAGTTATTTTATTACAAAGTGTCCTATCAAGAAATGTCACAAAAATTATGGTCAAGCATGCACATTACTCAGTGATCAAAATGGTTATAGAGAGTTTGGAAAGCTAAGCAATTTAGCAAGAGCTGAATTGTCTTAACACCAAAAAGTTGTGATGAAACCATTCTCCTACCATTGCTTGGCCATCAGTCACTTACAACAGCAACTATGTGGTGGGAGGACACATCCTGCTTCAGGCCATGAGAAAACCCAGATCATTAACTTTGATAACTTAGCACACACTAACTGTGCTGGCTTGATTGTCTCAAAGTATTTTCTTTCCCCATAGAGGAGTACGGATTACTGTACCTGGCCTGCCATGGGTCAATGGGTCTCTGCTCTTTGGGTGCAGGGACCGCTTCCATGCCTGTCCATAGGACGCTGGTTTACAATCTTATCTCCTAGCAAACAACAGTAAGAACAGCAGCAGAAAACATTTCGGAGAGAAAGAGAAGAAAAGGGAAAACAAATATCTCTCATTCAAACCTGAGGGATAGTTTTGTTGTAGTAAAAGAACAGTGGCAAAATGACCATGATGCTGTAATGTTATTGCAATATGTGGATGATATATTAATTGGCACTGATACCTATGAAACATGTTTGGAAGCCACCATTAGCTTACTTAATTTCTTGGGACTGGCAGGATATCAAGTTTCTAAAAAGAAAGCTCAGATTGGGAAAGAAAAAGTCCAATATATGGGATTTGAAATTACCAAAGGACAGAGAGAACTGAGTACAGAAAGAAAAGAAGCAATTTGTAGAATCACAGTGCCAACATCAAAAAAACAATTAAGAGGGTTTTTGGGAATGGCTGGATGGTGCCATCTATGGATCCCTACTTTTGGATGCATAGCCAGACCATTGTATGCTGATATAAAAGGACCCGAAGGGGTTCTTGAGTGGACGCCTGAGTGCAGAAAAGGTTTTGATGAAATCAAAAGGAAGCTCATGGAAGCTCCGGCTCTGGGACTTCCAAATCTAAGAAAACCTTTTCAACTACATGTACATGAATGGCAGCAGGTGGCACTAGGAGTCCTAACTCAGAAATTAGGGAGCTGAATGAGACCTGTGGGGTACTTTTCTAAGCAACTGGATTCAGTTAGTAAAGGTTGGCCCGCATGCTTGAGAGCAGTGACAGCTACTGTTACGCTGACTGAAGAATCTCGGAAATTAACCTTGGGTCAACTGATTACTGTGTTTGTACCCCATGCTATGTCCTCTCTCCTTGAAAATAAGGGGCACCATTGGATTTCCCCAAGCAGATTAGCCAAATATCAAGTTGTGCTATTGGAGCAAGATGATGTTATAATTTCAATGACCTCTGCGCTGAATCTTGCTACCTTGCTCCCAATCTCAGGATTTGACACATTGCAACTTGATTGTTTAACCACTATCGAACAAGTATATTCCAGCAGGCCCAATCTACGAGAGGAACCCTTACCCAGTGCGGAACTGGAACTATTCATGGACAGAAGCAGCTTTATGTCAGAAGGAAAATGAAGAGAATATGCATTTGAAGTAGTTCATGCACATGAAGCAATTTGGAAAGAAAGGGGACTTTTAAGCTCACAGGGAGCTCCAATCAAATATGGAACAGAAATAATGAAACTCTTACAACCAGTCTTACAGCCGAAAGAACTTACCATAATGCATTGCAAAGCCATCAAAGTGGAAATAGTGAAATTATACTGGGAAATCAGACAGCAGATCAGTTGGTGAAGGAGGCCACATTGAAAGAATCAAAAATTGAAGGAGCACTAATCCCAGTACCTCATCCAGGACTGTCACCCTCGAAATATACTGAAAAAGAAAACCAGTTGGCAGAGCAATTAGACTGTTCCAAAAATGATAAAGGATGATGGGTGACTCCATTAAAACAATTATTAATTTTTGAAAAGATGATGGAGGCCATACTCAAAAGATTACACCAGGAGCTACACACAGGAGCCAACGCACTAGTAATGACCACAAAAAATATGTCATTGGACCAAAGATGCAAAGTTTAGCAGACATAATAGTAAAAAAATATGCTTTATGTTGTGCTAACAACGCAAAAATAACTATAAAGATTGTGGGAGGAGTTGTGAAACAAGGATTAACTCCTGGGGAATACTGACAAATAGACTTCACTGAATTGCCAAGGTGCAACCTCTTGGTATTGGTAGATACCTTTTCTGGTTGGCCTGAAGCTTTCCCTTGTCACACCAAGAAAGCTTGAGAGGTAGTTAAAATCTTATTAAAGGAGATTATCCCTAGATTTGGTATACCAGAAGGTATTTCTTTTGGTAATGGCCCCCATTTTAATGCAGAAACAGTGCAAGGAGTTTCCAAATTCCTAGATATTAAATGGGACTTACACACTCCCTAGAATCCTCAGTCTAGTGGTAAAGTGGAAAGAATGAACCAAACTCTAAAAAGACAGATTTCCAAACTTCTCCAGGAAACTCATCTTAAGTGGACAGAAACTATTCCTTTAGCCCTTTTGAGAGTTCGGAGAACTCTAAGGATAAAAGAAGGAGTAAGCCTCTGAAATTTTGTATGGAAAACCATACCCAACCACTCATTTAACTACAGAGGGGAATCAGATGAATATAAAGGGACAAGCTATGACTAAAGAATATTTAATCTCTCTCTCCCAAAGTTTATCCGTCTTATACCAGAAGACTCCTCTTCCTTTGAACACCCCAGTGCCTCTGTTCCAACCAGGAGACACCATTTACATAAGAACCTGCAAAGTCTATTGCAAAACCTGATAATTTTTGTGATCATAGTGACTTTTGTTTGTATTTTGTTTGGATGCTTTAAGACTATCATTACCAGGCAATTACCTCAATCTTATGTACTAGTGATACAAGATAGAAAATGAGACTCATCGAAGTATGTAAAGAATTCGATAAGTCTCAAAGGGGGGAACTGTTGCAGTAAAATTGATATTAACTAGAAAAATGAAATGTAAAATGTAATTGAAGCAACCAAGGAAACCTGCTGCTGCTAGAGTCCTCTATACTGCCCCAACCCTATTTAATTATTTACCTAATATTAAAATAGAGAAATAGTAACTAGACATGATTAATCTACGATTCAAATAGGAACTAACCACTAGACAATGTAGCTTTGTTGATACTTAGGATATTCCTGTCAAGGGAGTGATGAACTGTAGGCCTGGTCAGCAAACTGAGAAAACCTCCTGGAACTGCCAAGATTAGAGGAGAAGTAGGTAAAAGGTAATTTCGACAGAGGGAGATCGCGACCACTGACCCATTGACCACCTACCCAAGTGACACCACCTACTCAAAAGAGAACAATGGAAGAAGGCTGCGCACTAATTTACATGGGAAGCAAAGAAATCTTGACCAATCATTGAAGAGAATAACAATGAATATGTATTAATTGTTTGAATATGTAATAATCAATGTATAAAAGTGGAGATTTTTGAAACTAAGAGGTGCTCCTGTTTTGGGATGAGCACCCCATTTCTGTGCATTAATGGAATAAACTTGGAAATACCTCTACTCTGTGTGTTATTGGCTTGCACATCAGGTAAAGAACCCAGATTTGGGACAACAGTTTGGCCCAAAATCTATTTGCATGAGAGGTCAAACCCTTCTTGTTCTCTTTGGAGTCTGCAGTAAAGGGTCCATGCAATCCACCTGGCTGATCAGGTCCCAGTAACCAGATCCTACAAAATGTGCTAAGCATCCATGATCTAAAATACAGGCTACCAGAAACTATCTGAAGTTAGGCATCCAATATGGAGCTTTTGGAGGAATTATGGTATCTTGGAAAATCTGCAAAATCAGGAACCAGGGTAGGCAAAGTTCAAACCCATGAGGACACACGAAAAACAACACAACAATCTGATGAGATTGAAACAGGCAAAATTCAGAGGAAGAAAAAAGACAGATAAACAAGGTGCTAAAAATGATGTTCAGAACAATTGTGTTCTACATTCATCTTATCATCAGATAACTAAAACCTCTTTTGGACTACAATTAAATCCATTCATTGGTCGAAGAAAACAACATATGCAATTAATGAAAAGCAAGAAAAGCAGAAGTGCAGGGCATAACTCACCATTCTTCAGCCTCAGCACTCTGCAGGCTACGTGCCATGGCCTTGCAGCCTGTCTGCTAATCCTGCCGTCACACAGATGCCATGACTGGGCAAACATCCCGCCCACTGCCAACCAAAAAATAAACACCACAAACAAGCTGTTTCCCTCTAGTCTGAACTGGAATCTATTTTTCCCCCAAAAAATAATTTTGCTTTAAACGTAGGTTCCCTGTAAGTGGAACATGTGAGCCACATGTGGACACCTTGAAACAAAATGGTATCTGCATTTTACCTTGCAAGAGAAAGAGCTTCATTACAAGCCAAGTCTATCTATGCAGTCACTCAGACATCTATAAGACACCAGCAGTACTCTAAGCACATGGAGGCAAACTCCATCATTTTTTTGTTGCACGGACTGAAAGAAATCAAACTGCTGAAAGGTATTACTACTATCAGGAAAATATACGTTAAGAGCAATCACTAACAGTTAACAAATACCTTTTAGACAGACTCTTTCTAAATAATGTATCTCTACAGTTTGTTTTTGAAGGCAATCTGAATGCCTGTTTGGATCCTCTGAGCAAGCTCTTGAAAGAGTGGTTGGTGGTGTACTTGCAAAATTAAACAGGCTGTTGATAAGGAAGAGCAGCAAGGACTGCTTGGTTTTCAGCCCTATTATTTGTTGCTGGGTGAGCTGAAGGAGGCCATTCATTCCTTTACACCCAAAGCACCTTTCTGATAAATTCAGTTCAGTATTAGGTGATCTCATGCACTTTAGACTCTTGATTGCGTTTGCACAAATCAAGCCCTAGCAGCTTAGAAGTGCAAAATTTATTACGTCAGTTAAAAAAACCACACCACACACACACACAAAGAATATTTGAACTATTTTTTCCATTGAGCTTAGAAATACCTTTGCTACTTCTCTCTGGTGGGCACCCTAAACACTGCAAACCTATTAATTGTCACTGTCAGTTACTCACACTGATGAGCGCTTGTGCACCGGAGCAGTCATAGCAGGGTTAAGGAAGGCCATCGTACTGTTCCTCCAGGTATGTGTCCCACGGTACTCAAAGATATCACATCACCCGTCCTTGCATGTTGTTTGCTGCAATTTGATGTATACTGGTGTACAATAATAAGAGTAATATTTCTCACAAAGAGATTTGATGAGAGCCTGATCAAATGATTTCAAACACAGTTTCACTCAAATCTCAGAGTCACTATAAAAAAAGAACCTATGGAAAACATATTATTACTTAGTTGTTACTTTTTACAATCTATATTCCCATTTTTTTTCTTCTTCAGCTCTTGGAAAGCAATTGTGTTGTTCAGGGGTGATTCCCCCCAGCCCTCTCCTGCCCCCCAGGGCTTGCATATGCTTGACACTACTTGGAAAAGTGACTAACAGGGTGTTCACTTTTACCAGGCCATTAATTGATAACACTTAATTAATCTGCCGTGTGAGAGATCAAATGAAGATTGTGTCCCACAACCAGCAACATATATTGACTTTGTTATTCCAATTATGTGTCTGACCAGCACAGCCCTTTGGTATAAGACTTAACCTTTGAATCACCCTCAGCGCAGAACTAGATCAGCTGCTAGGGATCTGACCTGAAAAAGACCTTGACACTGCCGGAGCTCTATCTGTGCTCGAAAATGTTCCACCTTGTGCTTGTCATAGCCAGCGTTTGTGTTGTCATTTGCAATTACATTTGTGTGTTGGACACAATCCTCCGATAAGAAGCCGATAATTAGCGGGAAGCTCTGATTACAATTCATTGTTTCACGCTGGCACACATTTTTGTTTATTTTGTTTTGTGGTGGCTTTTTTTTTCTTTAAAGAATGCCCAGAAAAGAGCAATTAGTTTCAGCAGCAATTGGGTAAGTGCAGCAGACAAAGAGAGTAAATTGCCTTTAGCAGACAATTTATAAATCAGCTGTAGATTTCCAACTCAGTTTTTATTTTTGTTTCCCTGGGTTATCTTCCACTAAATTGATGGGTAACATCATCAAAGGCAGTTTTGGTGTAATTTACTGTAAGAAAACATAATTAAAAATATATTCATCAGATTTCCTGTGGCTTTCCTCAAGGATAGTGAACAGCAGCAGCATAACAAGAAGCAGCAATTGACCTTCTCTATGTGCTAATTTTGCTACATTAAATCCACGTTTCTTCTCCCATACACGTCAGTATAAAATCTGGAGCAGACATACCCAAAACTGCGTAGCAAATCTTAGTTAACATCCACCTGCCATGAACATCACATACCATTTTGTCAGACATGGATCTGACCAGGATGTGGATGGCTATTTTATGGTGCAATTTTCTTTAATGCACCCTTTCTCCAATAACACCCTTTCCAACCAGAGGTAGAGGATAGCGTACAAATGTGACAATGAATTGCACAAAGATGAATTCTTCAGAAAAGAAGTCAAAATACAATAATACTTGTTTTGAAAAAACATTATTTTAAGCCAACCTCATTATTTGAGCATTGAAGTTAGCAATATTACTTGCTGGCACAGGAGGAAAGAAAAGTAGGCTCAGAGACAGCTATGAATAACAAAAAACCCTGAGAATGAGACCATTTCAGGTCCTCCATCTTGTCTATTATTGCAATCTACTGTGAAGTAAAACCACTCTTGGTTCTGACTTCACTGATATAAAACCACTCAGGTAGCTCCAAACTCAGATAACTCCAAAAAATTTAATACAGAGAGTTATCAGTTTAAAGTTGCTTTAAGAAGGCAGAGCATCAATCTGTTGCATTAGCAAATAAAAATACCATGTGCCTAATACCTACATTTAAATCATCAACATTTATTATTGATAAACAAAAGGAAGAGTAACTGGCCTGATAGATTAGCATACGAGGCTCTTACCACTACGTTGGTGCCTTTTAAACAGGATTGCTGAACAGGGTTCAATGAAATACTAATTTCTTTGCCACACCCCCACAAAACAAATGACTATCAAAGTGTTTAATTGTCCTGATTAAATCCCATAGGGTTCTAGTAATGAAAAGCAGCCAAATGCACAAGCTAACAATAACCCACATGTACAGCAGTGGTTTCTGAAACGTTTTGTTTTCAAAGTATTAACCAAGACACAGTTTTCTTACTCTTTCCATAGCATGCCATAGGGTCTTTAACTTTTATCTGGCTGGGTACTTGGCAAGCAGCTGGGCTGTGCAGAGGAAATGCCTGTGGAAGGTACCACTTGAAAATATTGGTATGGTATCCAAAAGAGCTGTAAACCAACTGCAGCACAAATCCCCAAGAAACCCATCTATTGTTGGCGTGAATCTTGACCCCATAGAGTTCTGGCTAAGATACAGAAACACTACCAAATGAACCAAAGGCAAATGAGAAACATCCAAAGATAAATGAATATATGCCAAGGCTTATGTGTGCTATCAAGCAATAAATACACTAGGAGTAGGAAGTGCAAAAAGTAATTAAGGTTAAGAAAGAGGCATATGCAAGCTATAAAACATTAGGTAGAGAGGAGGACTAGAAAGATTGCAGAAGGAAGTTAAGAGAGTGTAAAGAAAAAAATTAATACAGGAGGCAGAGGAAGAGACAGTACGGGAGATTGCACGAGAGGTTAAGATAAATAAGAAGATAATTTTCAAATCTTTAAGGCTCAGGAGTCAGATGTTGGAGAAGTGTCTCCAAGACATGGCAGAGAAATTTTGTTCTAAAAAGCACACATTGTGCTAAAGCAGATCAAAATCAAATGTTTCTAATTCCACATTCAAAAGGTTTTGGACTCTCCCAAAGTAAAAACTCCAAAGTTTGGGGTAAAAACATACGCATCTTGGACAAAACTGTGCAGCTTTGACCAACTCACATCTACATTATGTTATGCTATTATGGTTGACCTTCATAAGGACAAATGGATAAACTGAATTTGATGTGAAACTGGGACCATATCAGAAGGGTGCCTTGAAGTGTTTGGAAGGATGTCAAGAGACAAGGTGTAAACAGGCCACATGTGGCAACAAGAAACTCAAAAACTTTGGAGAAGTGATTTAATGTTGGCCAGTCAGAGAACAGTCATATCAGTGACAATGACATTTTAAGTGCCAGAGGCAGTATCAGCTCTTTTGCACTTAGATGACTAAGTAGAAACACGAAATGGTCAGAATACCATAGGTGGCTGTTAAAGGACATTTTTTACCCTGTTCTTCTTGAATGTGTTGGCATTAACTATTTGGGAAGTCACTAATCCTAGCATGAAGAACTGGTATCTCTAAGCAAGAGGCTGTGTAAGCACACACAAGGGCCCTTTTACCTGCAAAATCTATATTCAAACAACCTGTGGGAGAAAAAGTCCTAGGCAGAAGAGCGAAAGCAAAATAATTCCTTCTTTCTGGCAGTAATGGGAGGGGGGAATTGTGAAAGATAATTTTTCTGTAACATATTTCCCTCCCTGCATTAAGTATGCTTGATTGTTAATACTTCCTATGTAAATATTTTTTCAGTGTTTTTATCGAACAGTGTTAAAGTGTGTCATTTACCAAAGTTTGAAAAATATTGCTAACAGGGCACATACTGGTACACGGATAGTGGTGAAGATGGCAGCATTACCTGTTTGGCTGCAGTCTGGTTAACAAAGCATAAAGAAAGGTTGGCTGAGACTGTGACTGGCTCCCTCCTTCTTCTCATTATGTCTGACTACGTAAAAAAAAAGTGACTGTATATTCTAATACAGCCTGGTCACCTTTGGCACTGGGCTGAGGAAATGAGACTTCACCGAGACAGAGGACTCCCACAAAAAAGTGTGAAAAATTGAAATGACAAGGTTGTGTTGATAGCTTGTTGAATGAATGAAGGGAATGAATTGAAATTTACATTTATATAGCACCGTTCATCTACACTGTATCACTCAGGACTAAGGAGTTCGTGGAAGACTTACTTTGCAGCACAGCTGCACTGGGGAATAAAGTAGAATAGGACCAAACATCATTTTCCCAGAAACAGACCCTACAAAAACAGTGAAGAAAGGCAAAGAACCTGTATAAAGCTTAAAAAGTGTGGAAAACGGGGAACAAAAAGTAGAACACTTCATGCATGGAAGAATAGGAAGTGAGGAAGAGACTGAATAATATTTTTAAGTTTAGATCGTGATTCCAGGAATGAAACAAAGCAAAGAATACAAAAAAATAAACTAATTCTTTTATCCATTCCAATCCAGGAACAAGTATCCCACCATTCCTCACTTTCTAACAGTAAAAACCTACAGATACGGGGATTCAGTAACTCAGCGGTTGCCTGTCCTTAAAGTTAGAAAGCTCTTTCTGAACTGTAAGTTAAACTTTCTTCATTTCATTTAAGTCTATTACTTCCTAATCAGTTCTTGCTGAACATGAGGTTCAACTGAAGAAACAGATCACTGTCCTCTTGATAATAGCTTTTTATATACTGAAAAGGTGGAACCGTGTCCCCATTGGTCCTTGGTATGGCTAAAGGGTGGTTCAGTACTTACCTTCAACAACTTGGCCATCATTTTGCATATATATCATGTTACTATTATAATATGAGAATACAGCATCGTTTGAGGGTCTAAACTGAGGTCTTTCCCACGTGTGATTTATGTAAGTAATTGTACGTTGGGTGTTTGGGAGATGGGCTAGCAATCACTACTGTACGCTCACTGATCACTTGTGCACAAGGAGAATTTGCCAAAATAGCATTTATCAACCCATGGAACCCACATATTATTTACGTAATTCATCCTCCAAGGTCCTAAAGAGTCTTTCATCCATCTCAGCTAGCAAATCCCGAGTCATCTCATGTTGATGCTGCTACAAATCTGCTTTCTTTGAGCATTTTCCTTGTAAAAATGAAATGCCTTAAAAACAACAAGAGAACATCTACAAGGCAAGAACATCTGACTTCTCAGTTGCACTTCTACCACTTCCTGGTGTAATAAAGAGTTGGTTGAATTCCCACGTAATTCAGCGCTAAATAAAGTCACTCTCAAATTGCAGCAGAACATGTAGAACACAGAACACATTGTATTCTTCCAATCTGTTGTGAATTTTAGGGATATTTGGGAAACAGCTTGACCAGTATGTCCAACAAGGATACATGCAGCAGAGCCTTCTCCTTCCCCCGCACCAAAAATCATAAGATTTCAAAATAGGTCCACACTGATACACAACTAATTGTTTTTGCTGTGACATTTTTAGCTGACTAAATACAGGTCTATGACAAAGTAAGTTGCATAGCTCAAACGAAAAACCTACATAATATCGTCCCATATCTGCTACAGGCTCAAAGCTGAATCCCACATGAACTGGACACACAGACACACAAGTTCCAGCTTTCAAAGCGCTCGCTTCCACATTTCCTTCCCCATTCTCCCCTCTCACCTACCATAGTGGTTTCCTGACACCTATTCCCCGACTATCCCTAGCCTTCAGGTCTTACCCTTTGGCCTTCAGGGTTGAGTTGCAGCCTCCCTTCCATCCCCCCACTTACAAACACCAGCAGCTCCCCGAAGACACATCCTACTTTCCTGCTTCCACACTTTTCTGAGCACTCATCTCCAGAGGAAAGGTTTCTTGCGAGCTGTAACCGTTCTGACCCATCTGTTTTCTTGACGGTGGTGATGGGCAGCTAATAGCAAGTGCCTGCTGAGCTCGGCTCTGCTGCTGCATCGGGGTGAGCAGAGGAGGCCAATGCTACTGCCGACAGCATTTCAAACTGCAGCCCACAAACAACACCGCGAGGCTCTATGCAATACAGAATAGCATGAGTGCTGGTACTATTAAATTAAATTATTTGTGGTTCTTTTTACCCAGATGAAAACACTACTAATTCACAAGTACTAATTAATTCACCAATGTTTGTAACAGTCTTAGGATCCACAGAGATTCATTTTACCATTATAATGTTTTTAATATAGTTATTTTGCACAACAATGACAGGTCCTTGTTCCTCAATGTTAACCTCTATGCATTGTAATATAGCATTGGAGAAGACAGTTTTACTTAAGCGTTAAATACTGCTCTTTAAAAAGAGGTTCATTCTTTAAACTCCTAAAAGGTTAGGTTTTATTTTATAACAAAAAAAGACTCACAGAAGACCAATGATTTCCCATTCAGCCTTGGATCTGACACGTTATACAGATGGGTTCTGCTGATGCCTCCGACAAAGACACTCTACATGAAACCAAGCAACTTGCTCAGTTTTCCTGGAAAAAAAGGAGACAGCAAAACTTCCTTTCTCCTGACCTTTGTCTACTTAACTTTTTAAGTTCTTTAATTAGCTCACAGTGAAATAGGGCCAGGTTTGCAGGCAGAGATAAACACAGAAGATTACAATAGCTCAGAAAGAAATAATACAAATAAGGATCTCTGCTGAAGCAGGGTTTAAATAAGTGGAAATGTTACTATTGCTCTGGAGGTAAAAGTAGAGATGGGAGAAAACTGTTAAATTAAACTTCAAGAATAAACCAAATGTTTTTCATCTTGATGCCAACTCATGACCTGAATCATGAAATGTTGGGATAATATACCCATATTAGGATAATAAAAGGAGAGAGGTTTGAAATGATAGCAAGCTTTCTTAAATTCATCATTAGAAACGTAGCAGGACACAGTCATGGAGATGGGACAGAGAGACAAGAGGAGTATAGCATTGACTGGTGATGTCAGAAGCTTTCCAGAGGTACAGCTGGGTGGAAGAGAAGAATTATTTCCTCACATAACAATTGGACAGGTCATTTGCAGCTCTGTAGGAGGAATATTTACTGGAAACCAAGAAGAAAGCTGGCAAGATATCTGTGCTGGGAGTAATGGTGAGACTTGGAGATAGGACACTGATTATTTGGGGACAGACAGAAAGACTTTTCCTATTTGCCTAGTTCGCTGAGAAAATAGCTGTTGAAATCATACCACATCTGCAATCAGACCATAGCAGGTCTGCTACCAGACCTTGGACATGCCCAGCACTTCTTCATCCCAGCACTCATAGAAATATCTTGCATAAAGACAGATGATAATGTAATTCTGAGCAACTGAGAGCAAGGTAGCTCTGGGAAATTTGAGGTGGCTGATGAGAAAGGGCTATTTTGTATGAACCATCTCTGAGGATTACCGAGTACGCATGCAGGAAAATGGGCAAGATCTTGTAAAAGGCTGTAGAAATGCAGGTACTGAGAAGGAGGTAGCAGCAAGAAGCCTGAGGTTAAATAATGTCAAGGAAACAACAGAGGCAAACCCAAATTCAACCCATCAGAGCAGGAAGAAGGAGGGTTGCAGTGCTAGGCTGGGGGAAACTGTCAGACCTGGGCAAGAACAGCTTGTTAGACAAGGCTCTCAAGCAGCTCCTGAAAACTGTAAATTCTTTATGCTCATCTGGCATTAAACTGAGCTTCCCAGTTGCTCCCCTGTCATCACTTCTTCTGGGGACATCTGGAAGTGTCCTGAACCTACCTGATTTGTGCTCAGAAGTGAGAGCACAGATAGTGGACCAGACGTAAAAGACTTTGGAATGTATTCAAGAAGAGCAAAGGGAAGTTTGAACTATAGACAAAGAACCAATTGGTTTTGAAGGTTCAGTAGGGGAGAGAGAAAGGTCATGTATTAAATGTATTAAACGCAAATTGGGAAGGTTGGGGTGTTTCAGGGAGAGAAAGAAATGAGGAAATTGGAGGCCTGGGGAAAGCATAGATAAGCTGAATAAACAAAATATAAAGAGCTATCATGGCAGTCATGCGCCTGCACAAAAGAAAAATGCTCCTCCAAAAAACATATTCCCTATTAAGTGATTTTGCTTGATTTTTTCACGCCACTCATGAGTTATCAATCTCCACACCTATAAAGACAAATGTCATATTGGCTCTAACCCATCAGCTATTCTCAATTTATCACCATTTAATATGTATTAAAATGCTCTTACCTCTGATTGCAAAAACAAACAAAATAAGGCAACATAAATCAAAAAGAAAGGGAAAGGGAGATGAGAAGAGACAGAAGGGGGATCTGCTTCTCAAAAGAATGGATTTTTTTTCTCTTGATCTTTGCATCCAAGCTCTCAAGGCCTCTCCACCACAAAAATACTCCAATGGTCTTACACTGTAAATCACACCAGTAGTTTATTAATGCCCTCACAACACAGAAACAAATGCTCAGCCGTGGAAGGGGAGTGGGGAAGCTGCAGAGTAGTAACAAACTCAGCAACCCTATGTCTGTCTCTCTCTCTGATCCCATTATAAACTAACACAATATTTTTCTCCAATTTTCAGTCGGTATTGCAGCTCACAGCAGAAAAGATACTGAAAGCAGCAGGAGCCAGGCAGGGGTGTCAGACTTCAGAGCGGACACTGCCTTGGGACCTGGGGGGGCCAGTAAATCAGTGCACGCTTGTCAACAGCTCCAAGCTGC
This sequence comes from Burhinus oedicnemus, assembly GCA_008921705.1. NCBI lineage: Eukaryota > Metazoa > Chordata > Aves > Charadriiformes > Burhinidae > Burhinus > Burhinus oedicnemus. Next base: position 2,169,691 of record VFFE01007859.1, read on the forward strand.
AGGAATTACTCGAGCGAAAATAACAAATGGCTGTCATTGTGGAGCCAAAAACCTGTGATTATAATTATCACATCCCCAGTGACCTTGCATAAACTTTAATCCCTCTCCAATGGAGCATTTAAATAGCCTGCATCTACTGGCAGGGGACCGTGTCCCCTTAGTTGAAAATACAGAGACTAGGAAAGAAACGAGCCACAAAGAAACCACCAAGCCCCTCTATGTCTTACAGCTTGTATTAAGGAGTTGTACAAGAAAAGCCCTGTCACTGTCATTTTAATTGATATTATGTAGTCATCCTGAATTCAAAATGCCATGGTGGTATCCAAACTCAGCTAAGCTCAGGACCAAGCATTTTAATCAGACGAAAAGGTCAAATAACACCAAGTTTTCATCACTGCATTCAGTGGGTCACTGGGCTGAGAAAGTGGGTATACAAGGTGTGTGGATGTGCTGTTGAGTCAAGAAACCTCCAGGGAGGCAACCTCCTTCCACCTTGGAGAGGATAGCTCACCCTTGCAGGTCCCACCACGATCAAGACTTGGATGAATTCTTCAGCTTTGGTTAAAGACCTTTTTCCACCACTTAAATCAGATATTTTAACTATTTGGGTTTTTATGTTTCCCCTTACAGCCAGGACTGGATGACTTTGATTACAGAATTAAGGACCGTTATTTGCTAGCACCTTGTTCTACTTCTCTAAGTCATAAAGGTACTTCCATACAATATAGACAGGTGCTGTAGAAAATCCTAAAAGCTCTGAATCTGGGGAAAGATTTTGATTCGGAAGGATTTCATAGTCCTCATGTTTTTGAGCCTGAAAGGATTCTTTTATGGAAAAAAAAAATCTATTCATGCTATTTCATGTAACCAAGTCCTCCAAAGCACATCAAAAGCATAGTAGTTGCAGGCATTTGATGACATCGCTCTGAAATTGTATGAACAAAGTTGCTCCATGAAAATCTGATTACTAGTTCACAGACCACAGAAACTGTTACACCTGCAGACCAGGTAATTTCCTCCAGAAGCAAGCACCTCCTTCACTCAGCAGATGCTCCCATGTACAGGCAACCAACACATGTGGGTTTAAACCACAAGACCTTTTATCTCACATACATGCATTAACTGTGTTCAAAATGAGCTTTGCACCATGGTATCACATAAGAGCGATTTATTTTTTTTAATGTTGCTGCAAGAAGACAACATGAACTTATAATTGGAAAAGCGTTTTGCTGATTACACAGGCTTTTGATAGATTTCAGAGATAGTATATCAGAAGAACTACACGTTCAAATTAGCAGTAATTTTAACAAATTCAAAACTTTTAAAATAGAGAAATCAGTGTAACACTAATTCTCAAGGGAAAGTCACTTACTGGGATAGGGCAAAATTTAAGCATTTCTGTACTAGCATGTAGACTGGTGCATGTACTGCTCACCTGCGCTTCTTTGTCCGTGTTAAATAAATTAAGTAAAAGGTATCTACAGCAAGAGGTATATTTCCTAAAAATAGGAAATCATACTGTCTAGGAAAGCAAGAAATACATCCAACAGAGTACTTTGTGCCCTCACTGAGAGTTTTAACTTTAAACTAGAGGTAAAAATAACTAAGAAGCAGCAGTACAGTTAAAGGGCTACCGTGGATCACAAAGGTACTTAGTTATCTAGGTAGTTTTGCAAGCTAACAAAACTCCAGTATATATCACAAAGGGAGGATTTCTTCCAAGCAGCTGTGCTAATCTAAACCATACGTCCTGGCAAGCCTCTAGCAAGCTCTCTTACCCAAGCACTGTCAGCCCTGCTCGACAGTGCATTTGAAAACACGGCTACAGCTAGCACAAATCTCCTTTTTGCTCTCTGACTGGATTAGGATGTTCTTTGGACCAGAGAGACAGCAATAGAGACAGCCAGAGCCTCACGGAGCTTTGCATTCCTGTGACACTCTGGAAATAGGTGGTGGCACAGGAGAGACAGCTCTTTTCAGCCAGTGGCACAGAACAGGAACTGGACTGGGGCCAGATACCTTCACAGCCCGTGGCATCAAGGCCACTCAACATCCACCACAGAGTACCAACTTCCATCAGCCTCATTCATTTTAAATGAAAATTCTCCGTTTGCATCAGTGCAACTTAAATAAGTACACTAAATATCACGTAATAATAGCTTGGCACATTTCACCTTTTGTCAGGAATCATTCTAAATATCTTCTCTCCTTTCCTGATTAGCAATGTGATACAGTTGCTTGAGTTTAGAGCTGCATATTAAAATTCTTCTGTTTATCACGTATACTGGAGATGAGTTACCACTAATTGTCTCTCCATTTTGTTTCTCCTTTGACACATCATCCAACCTCCCTCATCCAACATCCTATTCCATCCCTTCTTAGAGAACACGCAGTTTCAGAAATTTTCTCTCCCTTTCTTCATGTTAACAACTGTAAAATAAAAGTCTACTTTCTGTCATTATAAAACCAGCTTTTAGTTGCTTGTCTCAACTTGTACGTACACTAAACTCTTCTCTAGAAAAGAAAAAAATCCACATAAAATCTGTCCTTTCTGTGTGTTAATACTTGAACACACACCAACTCTGACATGAAATTGTACATAAACACATGATATCATTGGCAATTAGCCATTATTTGCCACAGAGTTAGTACAATGGGAGAGGGTGTTAACCCATTTGTTTTTACAGAAAATTGTGGAAAGCCTATTATTTACCCCTTTCTTCCCTATCATGAGAAAAATCACAGACACTTGCCACCACTTGTTTGTATTATGAGCCTATTTTGAGTATATGTTTGTCAAAATTGAAATTATTTTGAAATAGCTATTGCTGAACACCGGAATTCCTTGGAAATTACAGAAATGAAATGGTTGTGAGAAGGAAATTAAGAATGGTATTACAAAATTTCATTTCTTCTGATATCGATGGTCTGGACTTATGGTGTAAGCCCTTTGCAGTCCTGTATCCCTAACATTCCAGAAGGTGTGCCAAAAAACCCCAAAGCGGTGGTGTTTATGTAACACAGTGGGACCAGGTGACTGTACAACTGGGTCATTTTTGAAGAGTTTCAGTATCAGTGTAGAGCAACTTGAATAAACAGCTCATAAAACTACTTTCACATTATGGGGCAAATTGCTCATCTCTGAATCACAGTTGCTCTTGGCTCCCCGTTCAGAACTCTTTCCATGAGTCCCACTGGCATTAATGGGAGCTCTGCAAGCAGAACAAATAGACAATCATTTCATACTGAGAGGAGAATTTCCCCCACATGGTGTCTGTCCATCACACAAACCCACCTTTCACCGAGGGAAGGAAACACAACCTGTGTGAGCCTCCCCATCCCTACCTTTTCATCCTCTCCTCTACTCCGCTGCCAGTGGCCACCAGGAACAAACAGGCAAACTGACAATTTTAACAGCTTTTATCGTTGCATAACACTGGCTCCCGCCTGTTTCACATTCTCTGGCACTTTCCCGCAGTGATGCTGAGTTCACTCAAAAGAGTACCCTGTTTTACTGAAATGCCAAAAGCAATCTCTAGCCCTATAATATTCTGGCCTCCTAAAGACCCCATCCCGAGGATAGGGTTACTCTGAAAACACAGTGAGACCAGATGAATAGAGATGTCACTATCCCTTGGTGAGCTTCTGCATACTTTAGCTAAACAAGGAACCTATACAACGCATGGGGATGTTGTACAAGCTTGAAGGACAGATGTCATACTAGAGCAGCAACTCGCCACCCTTCATCACAAGTCAAAACCAGGTAAGAAGTAGAAGGCAGAAACAGGCTGCCTTGCCCCAGGTGAATTCACCCCAGGGCTTCTGTTCACCATGCAAATTTGGACATTTGAGCAGTGCATAAGTATCTTGGCACTGCAATGTCTTTTTTTCCAAGCTTTTGGGGAAAATTTGCTGACTAGGACTTCTTATTTTTCCAAGATTTAATCTTTCCCCTTACAAGCCAACAGTACAGACTAGCGCTGGATAGAGTTTAAACACCCAAAATGTGCAAGCACTCAACAATCTTTTCCACAAGAGTAATATTAAAAGTACTTGTTTCATTTCTTGCCTTTTTACTCCTTTCCCTTCCATTTATCCCATTCTCCAAGACACTTATACTGGTCTGAAATTCAGATTGGGCTTGAAGACGAAATAGTCTATATTTAGAGAGGAGTATTTCTCTGCCACCTCTTCAAAAGTGTTTCTGAATCCTAAAACTTTCATGGATTTCATGAAACCCAAAGACTATAGACCTGACCCTGGGATCTTCATCTCAAGAAGCTTTTCTTCTGAAATTGGTGTCAGTTTTCCAGCAAAAGCAGTAGCTGATCTGCTTTTTCTGACAAAAATAATTTTATCAGAAAATCTTCAGCTAGAATCAATTCCACCCAGCATTGCCAGCTTTAATCCCAGTTTTCCCCTTTAGTGTAACATCCTTCTTCAAGCTGACTTCCCAGAGTCACAAAAATATATCAAAAATCATAGAATCATAGAATCATTTAGGTTGGAAAAGACCTTTAAGATCATCTAGTCCAAGCATTGACCCTACTCTACCAGGTCAGCCACTAAACCGTGTCTCTAATGGTAGCTTATATTTTTAAAGGATGATTCTGGTTGCTACAGTTACATCAAAAACTTGCAATATAAAACCTATAGGTTAAACACTGGGAAAATCAGTTAAAAAAAAATTACATTATTACTTTTTGATTTAAATTTTTGAGACTGTCATCCTCAATTTCTCTGTCCTTTAAGGTAGAAATGCTGTGCATCTTTCTTCTGGTGAGAAGTAGAAAGTATTCTGTTTTCATTTCTGATTCATTTCAGCTCTTTTCTGGGCAGGCAAGGTTCATATGGTTTGAGGTCTGATAATGAAGATTTGGCACAGCTTTAAATATAAGTAATTAGGGAATCCATTGACCATAACAAACACTGGACCAAAAAAAGCTGTTGTAGAGAAGGTACTTCCCAGTTGCCCATTGTAGCAATTTCTGCCTGCAACTATAACTCACAAATTTAATTCACTCAAAAAAACAAATACTTTTTTGCTTAAATATCCTAAATCAAGCATTAAATTACAGCTCTTTCAAGAATGAACCTCATCATTATCTTTGCTATGTGAAAGGGGAAAAAAAAGTAACTCATGAACATCTACATGAAAGGGGCAAGCGCAAGCATGCTGTAAAGACATCTGCGTAATAAAATCCCCCGTACACTTCCACACGTCACATGCATGTGTGGTCACATATATGTATATGCATATGTGTACTCATGGATGCATATATATATATTTTATATATATACATATATATACACACACACACAAAAACATACACTCACCCTGTGAAAAATGAAACTCCAATGATAATGTGATCCCCACAAGCCTAGCACTTCAATTATAAAGCAATCCTAGCACAAATCCAGAAAATGTCACTGTCACATGCTTCCATTGTATGCTGTTGAAAATACCTCCAAAGTTTGGAAATTAATCACACAGCAATGCCAATCTTTTAAGCCAGGCATCTATGAACCAGCCTCTTCCCTACTGAATGAATTACATTGAAATCATATAATTGCAGGCTGCCATTCAGTCACCCTTAACAATAGGAGACTTTGAAAATTGGAAATTTTTTTCCCCTCTGACTCCCAACTTGCAAGCATGAAGCATACAGCAAAAGCTGGGTGCCTTTTAAATTACCTAAAATCTACATCCTTCAGACAAATGAACAAAAAAAAAAAAAAGGGTGCAATTTAAGGGCAAATCATTTTGTGTTAATCCTTGGGAACTCAAAGCGTGAAGATAAAAGAAGAAAAAATGCAGGTTTCACTTTGCTCATTATGGGACATTGACTTTCACCTAATAGTATGCAATTAAAATTTCTTCATGAGATTTCCTTATTGAAATAAGAAAGATAGCGCCGTGCTGAATGTGGTGATAGATCTGGTATAAACGTGCTTCCTGGACAAACTGATTTATCATGTCTCATTCCAGCAGTACTTTCTTGCTTGCTCATTTCTCATCTTATTACTGTGAAGTTGTAATTAAAGAGGATCCTCCCACAGAGAAGAGTTCTCCTTCAGGACAAACTAAATTATAAATGCACTGTTCTTTCTCTGAGACCAATTTAAAGGGGCAGTCTGCTGAGGGAAAGACGCACATCTAATACTTGGGGCTCCTGGCTCTGTAATTTTATGCAGGTCTCTTTCTGTTAGCTACAGAATAAATTGGGTTTATAAGCTGGGCTTCCTGGACAAATATACCTCTGCAGTTGACTATTTCAATTTAAATACATAGACAATTCAATTAAAATGGTATTGAACCACTGTGGCTGATTTACTTCATGGATACTTCTTGTATGATCACTTGTATAATACACCAAAATATGTCAAAGGGCACTGAAAAACAATTTAAGGAATAAAAGCCTTGTAAAAATTCTTCCTATTCTTCAAGAACAATAGAACAACATTTGACCAAAAAGACAATCAACACTGATCGTTATGAGATTAATTTGCCAGGAAGACACTACCATAAGCAAACATTAGCAGTAGGCATGAGATCCATTTGACACCACACTATGCATCCTCTGCCAAATTTTTATCCCTTCAAATACATGGGCTTGCACCAACGAAAATAAAAATGCAAAACATTATTTGTTCCGCTTTATTTGGGCTCATATCCTTAAGGCAATAAACTATTCCTACTGCAAGCAATAGCAAAATTCCAGTTTCCTTCAAGGGAAGATACTCCAAGGAAGGACTCCCAGTAGTGCTGTTACTCAAGAAGGTTCTTGTGCCTTTGTATCTGAACACCTAAACCTAAATACAGCAATACAATGTAACCCCATCAGACTAATTTTTGGTCCATTGTTCCCAAAGGCTCTACACTATAAGAAAATGAATTCCAGGATTAAGAATTATTCATACCACTTCACAGCAACTCTCAAAGTCACTTCTGATGCTTCCCTGAGGACTCTGGAAAGAGGGAATCAATGAGTGAAAATCATAAAACGGGACTAAGAGAGAAGAATTCACTGAAAAATAGGGGTGAAGTCTCTGAACTTGAAATGCTTGTCCAAGAATGAGAATCTTCTCTTAGCTTTGGAGTATATATGTAGCTTAATATTAAGCATTACTTTCATGGTATCCTGCCTTTAATGTCAACGTGGGATCTAAAAGAATTCAGATCTCTTGATAATGAAAATCCATCTGATACTCAAAAGGCTCACACAACCATGAGATAGCCTTTTACACTGTTACATCTTATAGCTTTATATATCTCCTTGAGTCCATTAATTTAATTGCATCTCTGGATTTCATTTTAAAATATTTTATTGTAATCATAGGAGACAGCAATAATTTATTAATGTGCTCATAGCGGTATTGCTCAGTAAAAGCAGCATTATATTTGCAGACATATAATTCCAGAGTTAATTTCATAACAGTATAGGTGAATTTGATCCTTAAATTAATACCATTGTCCTCTGCAAGAGAATTAAGACAGGCAATTCATTCTGTGTCATATCTACAATGTTTTAAATGTGATGCAAAGAGCTGGGTAAAAGTGAGGTGTTTGTAGCAGCTAATATGACCATGAGGGTCTAGATCCCATGAGAAAACAAATGAAAAAAATTGTTATGCTAATAGATGGTGAAATATTTATAACTGAGTATTTTTAAGTCCTTTTCAGAAAATAAAATCTCAGTGATCATACATAAAAATGCCTAGCAAAACTTATCTTATTCGATCTCCAAAACCAATAGATGTTGCATCAGTAAATATCATTTCATTGTCTCCTCCCTCTCTTTTACACATTTTCTTTCCCATTTTGCCAAGAGAAGAGAAAATGTGGTAAGGGAAAAAGGAAGAAAAAGAAAACAGCACAGCACCTCAAAACCTCACTGTTGCTTGCTCTATCACATTTCTTGCTGATAATTCTATTTGCTATATTAGTACTGCAGATTATCTGTGTCTAATTAGTTGCAAATTTTCGTATTGAAAAGGCTGGTGCAGATTGGTGTGATAGTTTCATTGAACACACAAGGTCACATCAGCATGAGTGTGTTTCATAGTCTGTGCCTCCATGGATGGCTGCAAGTCCTAAAGCAACTGAATCCATTTCTTCAAAGGTAATTTTCCATAAAATTTTTGTTACGTTTAGATCATACATAAAAGGTGAGGTCTATAAACATTCAAGAAGCAATTGAAAAAAGGAAATATAACTATTGACAATGCTTCTTTTAGTCGAGTAAATATTCACTACAAATTCTTTCTTTAGGTGTATTCCCTGCTCTGATAAAAGCCCCAATTCTGTTTAAAAACATCCTAAGTATTGGTTGTAAAAAGCTTTTTCTTGTTAGATGTCTTAAGACAGAGAAATTAAATACAGTGTAATAAAGTGACTTAAAACCTCAAATACTCTCACTCTGCTTTCTGAAGAATGGATATACTTATCTTCATTTATGAAGAATTTCTTGTGCAAAAGTTCTCTGAAGCTGTATATTGCTTGCCAACCTTCTGACCAGGGAGAATTTGTTTTATGGATGAATTATTACCTATTAACTTACATAGCATTATAAATATAGCTGCTGTTGGGCAGCAGTAGGTCAGAACCAAGCAGACAAAGGTCTGTGCTCTCACCGGCTTATAGTGTAAAGGGACAACCATTGACAAACTGCAAGACCAGACGGAAGATAAGCAAAGCAAGAAGTATCCATTAGCGCACAGTCACAGGACAGGTGGGGATTCAGACATTACACATAAAAAATTACAATCTGGATGCAGAAAATAAATAAAAGAGCATTCCCAACTGGCAGAGTCCTCTCAGTCCCTACTCCCTTTTGTTCTTACCGCTTACTTCTGCTGGCTGACAAATCATCTCCTCGACACAATAAATTTGTTATGGAACATTATCTCAGGCTGAGGAAGGTCAGGATGTGCTAAAGGTCATGTATGTATTAACCCACTACATGAGAGTCCCCACTCTTAGTCTAAAACATAGTCTTAAATTACATACTATTGAACTGGCTATAACAGATCTCTCATAAACAGCCTCATTTACCTGACGCGTTCTCAAGATGTGCCCGAACATCTTGAAAGCAGGCTTGTGTCCTGTTTGCTCCAAGGTATTTTTAAAGGCAAAAGCTGTGCTGTGGAACACTGGGCTTGTGGAGTTACAGTCCCTAAGAGAAGGGAGATGAGGACAGTCCGATTCCAGCACCAGCCAAATTTGGGTGCACCCCCTGCTACGGGGGTCTGCACGTAGCTTCAAGTTTACTTCAGCAGCTACAAAGGTTGTTCCTTCTGTGTATTTTGTGTCTTGTACCAGAGAAAAAAAAAAAAAGAAGACAACTTTTAGCCTACAAGAATGAGGGATACACTATAACTCAGTCTGGGGTTTTAAGTACCTTTTGAGAAAAGTGTTCTCCCTGAAGTAGCTATAGGTAGTAGCATCAGGCAGATGGTGAATGTTGTGATTTTGGATATACGGTAATGCTGACCGTTAATTCAGGCAAAATGAGCGGCAAAACAGAATTAATGCAGCTGTTTCCAACAGCAACCACTCCATGCTCTCAGTTAAAATCACTTCAGAAGTAGGACACGTTTTTAATGACAATTTTTAAATGTTTTAAAATCAGTTTTGTTCCATATAATGATTGAATAAACTTGATTGGTTTGATTAAAATAAATCTATTCATTTTCCATTTATCCACTTTTATTCCCACTTTGCCAGTAACAGAGAGGGAAAGGACAAAAAGAGAAATCCAGGAAAGGATTTCTGGACAAGAGGTAACAAGAGGCACAAACTTGAACATAGGAAGTTCCATCTAAACTTAAGGAGAAACTTCTTTCCTTTGAGAGTGGCAGAGCACTGGAACAGGCTGCCCAGAGAGGCGGTGGAGTCTCCGACTGGAGACATTCCAAACCCGCCTGGGCGCCATCCTGTGCAACCTGCTGTAGGTGAAGCTGGTCTGGCAGGGGGGGTTGAACTAGATGATCTCCAGAGGTCCCTTCCAACTCCTGTGATTCTGTGATTCTGTGAAATTTTAATTGTCAAGGGTTTTTTTAGGAGACATTTTCAGGAATACATTTGCCAGATTTCATATTTTTAAAGGAAAGGATTTTTTCCCTTACACAATTTGTCCAGAAATTTTCACTAGCTCTATGTACAGTACACAAAAAACAGATTAGAAGGAAATTTCCTGAATCAACAGTGCTTTACAACTGGTTCATATTGCTGTACAACATTGTCTGAAATTTTGCTTTTGGATACATTGCTCTTCCCAAAAGGAAGAACGCAGGTGGAATTCAGTAGTGAATGTACCATTACCTGAGCTCTGATACATCATCAGTGTCCATTGTAATTTTCTCCTTACAGCAGGAGTTACAGGATGAATGCAAGATTCTTGGTCAGATTCTTAAACAGCTAAAATTTACATTAAAGATTTTTAAAATATGTGATTGCATATAGTCAAGCATGAAAAAGAATGGAGGGGCTTTGATTGTCTTCCTATATTTCACTACTGTAAAAACAGGGCAGGAACAGAGACATGTAAAATCTGTATTCAAAAATTTAAAACACAACCACAAAATGGTGGGCAACACCTTTCTCATACACTACTAACAAGAAAGCATGTCAAACCTACAAATCTCTCTAGTCCTGTCTTAGAAGTGGAATATGCATCTCAGTTTGCCTCTGAATAGCAAGAAGCATTTTATTTCACAAAACCCTTTGCTCCAGTCCCATTTTAATCGCCAGAGTAATCTCAGAGTAATTTCTACAGATGTCACCCAATGGCTCGAAGCCTGACACTGCAGCAGCCTGTGACGCTGCTCTGTTACCACCTACGAGGGTGCCACCAGACGAGGACAGCACAGGTTGCCCATGTGCCACAGCAGTGCCCAAGGGGAAAGATATGCATCCAGGCTGCAACCCAAAACCAATCTGATCTGGGACTAAATTGAACAAGAGGATTCCTCCACTCTTCCTCCATGGTTATCCCTGAGATCTGGACTCAAGACTCATCTGCTCTAGCTTTTAGGCACCAAGTCTACACCACTCACCTCTTTTTAGAGAGAAAGGCAATCTAAAGGTCTTTTGGGAGCTCCTATATCTCTCCATTAATTACACAAGAGATCTTAGGTCAGATTTAGACCCCAGTTTGTCCAGCCATGCCTCTGGGATTGTAGCGGACCCCAGGCAAGAACCAGCCTCCCCTGATCCCAATTTTTTAACCAAACAAGGAAAGGCAGCAGACTTTCCATCACAGCTGAGAGCATACAGGACACGTAGTTTTGATACTGACTCATCACTAGGTTAATCTGGGGGGAAGAAAGGGAGGAAGGAAAGAGGGGTCAGCTAATTAACATCTCCAAATAGTACCATCTACTTGGAATTCCCAACGAACTGTGCAATTTGGGATAGGAGACCAGGAAATCAAAGGCCAGTAAAAGGACCTGTTTACAAACAGTGTTTTTGACTGGCTCTCCTTGACAGAAAACCATTCTTGGGCGATTGTGGAAAAGGGAAATGTTGGCTCAGTGCAAACAGCAAGCACAGAAATCTTTTAAAGACACAGGTATTTTGTATCTCCGCCTTCAGTGAGCTGTTTCTTCTTTTTATTCTCATTTTCACTCTCCGTCTGTCTTCATTAGTCTGCTGGCATTCTGCTAGGATTAGTGAGCTAGTTTCCATGGTTTCTTATTTTCACTTTCTATCTTTCTTTGCTTAACTCATTAAATTGCTCATTACTTCACTGCACTTTACAGGAGACATATTTATTGTATTAGTTACACAATGGCCAGATTAGTAAGTGATAGGCAGTTTGCTATTTGAAAGAACATATTGTAATAGCAGAAAGGAAATTCAGGAGACACAGATATTATCTACTAGTTGTAGCACAACTGGGCTAGCTAGTAACTGCTAAATGTTTACCCTTTATCACTAGAAATATGCTACATTATTATAAAAAAATGGTGCACACACGCTCCTCGGTTCTCTGCAGGACTCACGCTGCACTTGCGCCCAAGGAAGCTGCAAGAAGAGCTCTACGGACCAACACTTTGAGGAGGGTAAAGAGGCCTCTAAATCTCCTCTTTACCTTCTGTGATAAATTGCCAAGATAAACCTGCCCAGACCATGGCTTTTCCCAAGGTTGTGAGGAGGTCTGCACACCCGAGCATCCCTCCAGCTGCTGGGGAGGAGTGGGGATGACAGGGAGGAACCAAGGCACCACAGAGGGTCCTGGCCAAAGGAAGCCCCCTCTGCCTGAAAACTGAGCTCAAACTCAACGGTTTGGGCTTCAGTTCTCAGATTTCCACCGTACCTGTGCCAATTGCTTTCTAAGGAAGTTAATTGTGTGCCTGGTACTCATACCCTGGTAAAATTCTTGAGTAAAATGACGATTCAATTAAAGGGGAGTACAGTGCATGCTACAGCATGAAATTTTTTTTCTTAGTCAGTCAGTAGAGCTACAATTCTGTACTTACAACAAAGTATTCTCCTGCTCTGGTTGAGGGTGTCTGCTCAGTCAGGTCTGTATTCAGAGCAGTTCTCGGTCTTGTGGCCAGCCTCTGGAGTTTTTTATTTGATTTGTTTTCTGATTGTGCCAACTTCAACACCCATTTGTCTGCCAGTTCACCTCCATTCTCTATTCCCCATCATTTCTCTAAATAATCCCCACCTCCTCATCCTCTCCATTAACATACAGTCCATTTCCCCCTCTGCTCTACCCATCAAGGGCGCAAAAGAGGTCTCTTTACCTTGCACCTTTCACTTTCTCTTTTGATTTTTCTGCAGTTAAATATAACATAGTTGATTCAATTATGCTGAAGTTTCTCAGATGCTGGATGTAATCATCCATGCTCTGCCTCTTTAGTTCAACAGGGCTCCAAGACAGAGTTCCTTTCAGCTGAATTAAGATCTTTCCCGCAGTTAGTGAATAGTATATACAGGGGTTCACGCCATTCATTCATCTTCTCTGGTAGTTCATTTATCACTCGGAGGTAATCTACTGTGGAGAATTTTGATCAAAAGGATGCCTGATTTTATTTTTTTTTTTTGGTAGCTTAAAGAAAATCTAGTATTTTTTAAAAGATTGATTTGGTCCTTTGGCTAAACTTTGTAGACATAAGGCCAAGCGATGTATGAAATGTATCTTTCCTTTTTATCTCATCTGTATGGAAATGAGGTCTACTTTTTCTCCAATAAACCCTATGAATGCTCTTATTTTTAGGGTGTGAACAGGAGCTGTTTCATTTCACCGTCCTTTAATGTTAGTCTGCTGCTGCCTGCTTTACCCCTTCATTTTATATGTTCTGGCATAGGAACTGCTGATGTTTGCTAAGTTTGTCAGTAGGGCTTTTCTACAGTAAACTTTATCTTGAATTCTTACTGATAACAGTCTTTGCTCTTCAAAGTATATCAAATCTGTCCAAGATTGCTGTTCTATCATTGTCCTTGATAGAGAATAAGATCATCTTTTGTCATCTAGCAGAATTTGCTTCCTGATATTTTTATATCCTGTAAAGCCTTCAAAGAATGTCCCAGATTTTAAGAATGCTGCATTTTCGAGTATCTTGTTCTTCTTGTTCAATTTAATCAATTCTCTTAAAAAATATTCTTGATGCAATACAGTGGAACAAAAAATATATCTCCCCAAACTTCAAAACAAGAAATATATGACGGTACAGCAGAATAGCTCATGTAAGTGAGACAGACAAGAAAAAGACATTATTAAGGTTGAAAAGACCCAAGAGTGACCTATTTATTTCTCAGAGCTGTTTGCAAAACACATACACTGCAATTCTGTATATGTATGCTATTTCTTAAAAGATAAATGCTTCAGTAACCTCTGCTATATAAAAGTCTTCACGTCAAGCCCTAAACCAAGTGACTCGCTATCCCTGAATCACAAGCCCTCTCTGAAAGGGAAGACAGAGGAAAAGAGTTAGACGATAAAGGAAAGAGGGATGTGCTACACACAGCCAGGGCTGGTGACGGAGCATCAACTCTCCCTTTAGCAGTCATCAGGCAAAGTCCTGCCCCAAGAAATGGTGCTGGGAGTTCTGCAAGGTGGAATTAGTTGATACAGTTTCTGATAGGGTGTACACGGATCATCTGGGCTCACTTGTCATTAGGTCACTGTTAGTACTTCTTAGCTAAACTAACAACTGCAAAGGTTACTTTTCAGCATACTTGTATGCTGAAAACACCTATATCTAAACAATTCTTTTGCATTCTGATGAGTTTTCTTTCCATGTTTTATAAACAGTAAAATGTATAGTTAAGCAAAAGAGTGCCTTGCTCTTTTACAAAAAACAGACAGCAATCAATTAATTCTCGCTGTCTGTGCGCTAAAATCAAGGCTTTTTAAATGCAAAATTCCTTTCTCCAGAAAGCCTGTAAAAATAGAATGCCCTAAATACTTTTTAAATGGTTTACTATTCAAAAAATGGCAATGAAACTTTGTATTTAATTTTTTAAAAAATAAAACTAGTTCTAAAACCCTACTCTTGCTTACCTCCCCCCCCAAATACGTCTTTGGTATCTGATGGTACCAAATTTAATTCTCTCTAGAGCATGACAGTAGGGCAATCCTTACGTCACCTCTGTCAAATCAGGGAGACCATGTTGCATCTTTGAAACTATAATACCAGCAGTGAGCCTGGCCTAAAGTGGAACCTGGCAAAATCCATCTCCTTCAAGGAGGAACAATATTTGGGAGACCACCTGAAATTAGCTTAGGTATTCAGGGAGAAATTGTTTTCTGTAAGGAGGGGGGGAAACATTATCGAATGTACCCTGTCTATAAATTAAAACATTAAAAATGTCAAAACTTCATCACATTTAATACAAGAAAAGCAAATGTAGGCAAGCTCCCATTAATCCTTGTTGAATTACATGCTGTAAGCAAAAAGAATAGCTCTGGGGCTCTTCTGTTATTTGGGGCTCTCCGGTTACTACCTTTTAAAAGCAAATATCTCGGTCACTGAGATTTTCATATTTTTATTAAATTAAAACCTAAAAAAAATTAAATACATTGTGCCACATTTTACCATATTATCTGACATACGTACTTAAGAATCTAACACTTCAGATACAGTATTTCCTTGACATCCATCACTACAGCATCCAAGCACTTCCAAAGCAACACGATCCCCCTCTGCCTTCGTTGGTGCCCCCATTACTGCAGGAGAACTGAATCACTGCAAAGAGTAGCTGACTCAGGTCACAGGCCACCCCAAGTACAGCTGGAAGCCAAACCTAGGGCATGTGTTTAGGCTGTAGTCAGAAGATGGAACTCCTACATACTAGCAATAATAAAACACTAATGCAGCTAGACTGTGCAACGGTAGTAGTGAAGGTATGGTGGCACTAGGCTTGATATGCAATGAACTAACCCACCAGAGACACATGCACCCCAGTACTCAGATGCACTGCAAGTTATATGTGTTTATACCTAAAAATCTTCTGTTCTACCTCAGTATCTTACTCACAAGACCATTCAGTCCTATTTAGTGTGTCCTATTTCCTATTCAGTCCTATTTCAGTGAAGGCTCAGCTCTGCAACATGCTGACCCTCTTGTCCCCACTTCATCAAAGCATTGACCTGCGAGGACACAAGTGGTCCTGCGAGCCTTGAGATCCAGCATTGGCTCAAATGCATTACCGGATTGGAGCCAGTGTGTTTAGCATGTGACAGAATCAACTTCTTGGGACCTTCAGACTGTTATGCCTGAGACTATTTTATTCTATGAATGCTCTTATACGTTTTGATAAAGGTACTGTGCTAATGCGGGTATCAGAATTTTGCTTTTACTCATTAATGGAAGCATTCATTAGTACATCACGGATCTTTGAATGATCCTTTGAATGAATGCAAGTCTTCTTTTATACCTATATATACACACATGTACACACACAAACATGTATATGAACGTGGACATGCGCATGTGCCTACGGTTTACTGTGTGGAAAACTCAGTAAGTATAAAGCTACTGAGTCTATGCCACCATTGCTATTATTGTTTTAAAATCTCCGCTGTAATTGGTATAAAGTGTGGAAATTCCATTCCTGTCTCATCATTACCTGAACCTGCAAAGCAAAAAAGCATGCAAAAAAGGCTTAATAACTCACCATATTCCCTGAGCTTGCTGTTATTACAAAATAACTGCACATCTTGTTATATTTTATTACTTAAATAAAAGCATTGATACTAATATCCTAACCTTTTTAACCTAAAGGACATTTTCTTTGTTGTAGTGTAATGCTCTAAATTGTGCGTAATTATCACTGCTTACTTAGAAAGACTTAGTAAGGAATGAATAGGAACAATTAGCCTAACAACAGAAACATTAACCCATGTAAACGCAAAAGCATTGGCTTGCAAGCACCTGTTTGCAGCTTGTGTAAGATAAGCTTATTGCATTCTTTGTTTAGCAACCGAGCAGCAGAACCCAGGGGGTGCTGGCACCGTGCATGACAATCTGCTGTGATGTATCAGTGATGAGCACCCGTAAATACTAATACAAAATATAAACGCACTCCAGAGCAAACAAGCTTCTTCCAAACGCTGTAATCCAAATGCATCACACCCAAGTGAGTGCATGAATTTACACCAGCAAAAACGCTCAATGAATCAAGTTGTCCTAGACTCTAAATGAAGAGGCTTAATCTGTTTAAAAGAGGTACTGGGAGAACAGAAATACAATCAGTTTCAGTGACAATAGTTATTTGGTTTATTTAGCAGTCCCTCACTTCCTCAGCTCCCTGCATCCAAGATACGTTACAACCTTCTACTGCGTTCTTGTCCAAACTCCCAAGTGGCCTGAAACACACACCAGAAACAAGGGGCTGTGTCGTGTCATGCTGTTTTGTGGTTTTGGCTTGATTAATCCAAGGTTTGAAACCTTCACTGGGCCAAGTCTGCAGGACATGACAATGTGCACCCTTTAGTACGTAGCCGGTGCTCACCATGGCTTCTGTGAGACACAGAAAGCAGAATGAAGCCTGATGCTCTGCAGTCATGTTTAGCAGATGGCCCGTGGGGACAACTCATCCAACACACAGATCATGCCTAGTTCCTCTCATTCTCAAGGGTAGCTGGTGAGTGGTCCACAAGCCAAAAGGTTTGCTCTGTTTTCTATAGCCTGCTTCTGGCTACCACTCTAGCTAAGGGTGCACAACCCATTCCTGCCTAATCACAGCTTGCTTCCAGAAGACAGGATGACTAGGAAGACAACAGCATGAATTATTCTGATGGTAACTGAGAATTCCCCGGTACAGTTGTTCTTATGCTGTACATGAGACAAGCCAATACAACCAGGAAGCACCAGGTCTCCTAATCCTTTTCTGCGCAGGCAAGTAGGTCCTCACACGTGGTAAAGGATGAGTGGCATCACGCAGACATGTATGACCTGAAGAGGCAATGTGATTTACTCAGAAAGAATGGGCATTCATTTCTAGACTGGAACTAGAAACAAGAGATAATATGGTAAATCTACATGCAAAGAGGTTTTTCCCTCGTTCCTGAGATCATTCAGAGCAAGTCTGCTAACACTCCTGCAGTTTTCAATGAAACAAAGATGGAACAATAAAAAAATAAGATAATTCTCAGTCTGGAAGTTGCCAAGTGCACCCAGAAACTTTGTTCCCTTTGCTCGTCTCTTTGCAGCGTAGAGGGACAGGCCCCTGCCCTGCAAGTCTCCCTGCCCTTGTGCAGTCACACAAGTGCTCGCACACACACATCCCATGTTCAGAATACCCCTCTCACATTAAAGGCACTTTTTTGGCTTACGACTTTTCAGGAGCTACCTAAATCACTTTGCATGTTTCTCAGTTTAAACTTGCAGTAAGTGAAAGCTGAGAGAACTTTAGCTCAGTATCAGATAAGAATAAGCAGAAATTCTGAATCCAAAATAGATTAAATTGTTTTAGTCTATTATCAGACTACTGAACAGATTTCAATAGAAAAAAAAATACAGCATGATGCATTCCTACTTGACAAAAGTAAGACTCATCCTCGCCTTGTTTCTCTTTTGTTCAGTATTAAACCCAGATGTTTGAACAGAATACTGTTATCAAACATTGTAAGGTTTCCACAAGTATTTATTTCATTATGCAATAAAAAGTATTTACCCATATTAAACTAAGTTTAAATATGTACATGCATACATATGCATCCAAAGGGAAAAGCTGAATGTCATGGCATGACCATCTACCTTTTCTAAGCAGCAGATGTTGCCCCAGTAAAGCTTGGCCAAGAAAGGGGAAAATCAGATAGGAATCAGTCTTTATCAGATCTCTAGGTGATCCTTCACCCACAAGCATTCTGGTCTTCGTGTTTCATTTCAGGAGTGAACAGAACCTGCTGAATATAATTCATAAGTACGTTGGTCAAAGGCTAGTGCTAAGACAAACAACGTGAGCCCATTAGGGAACTTAACTGTAATGTCTCACTGTGCATCTCATTAGTTTTAATTCTTCCAGTTCTGCAGTTCGTATCCTGGC
>VFFE01007859.1:2189104-2241604 GCA_008921705.1 Burhinus oedicnemus
CCCGGTACAGTTGTTCTTATGCTGTACATGAGACAAGCCAATACAACCAGGAAGCACCAGGTCTCCTAATCCTTTTCTGCGCAGGCAAGTAGGTCCTCACACGTGGTAAAGGATGAGTGGCATCACACAGACATGTATGACCTGAAGAGGCAATGTGATTTACTCAGTCAGAAAGAATGGGCATTCATTTCTAGACTGAAACTAGAAACAAGAGATAATATGGTAAATCTACATGCAAAGAGGTTTTTCCCTCGTTCCTGAGATCATTCAGAGCAAGTCTGCTAACACTCCTGCAGTTTTCAATGAAACAAAGATGGAACAATAAAAAAATAAGATAATTCTCAGTCTGGAAGTTGCCAAGTGCACCCAGAAACTTTGTTCCCTTTGCTCGTCTCTTTGCAGCGTAGAGGGACAGGCCCCTGCCCTGCAAGTCTCCCTGCCCTTGTGCAGTCACACAAGTGCTCGCACACACACATCCCATGTTCAGAATACCCCTCTCACATTAAAGGCACTTTTTTGGCTTACGACTTTTCAGGAGCTACCTAAATCACTTTGCATGTTTCTCAGTTTAAACTTGCAGTAAGTGAAAGCTGAGAGAACTTTGGCTCAGTATCAGATAAGAATAAGCAGAAATTCTGAATCCAAAATAGATTAAATTGTCTACTGTGTGGAAAACTCAGTAAGTATAAAGCTACTGAGTCTATGCCACCATTGCTATTATTGTTTTAACATATGCATCCAAAGGGAAAAGCTGAATGTCATGGCATGACCATCTACCTTTTCTAAGCAGCAGATGTTGCCCCAGTAAAGCTTGGCCAAGAAAGGGGAAAATCAGATAGGAATCAGTCTTTATCAGATCTCTAGGTGATCCTTCACCCACAAGCATTCTGGTCTTCGTGTTTCATTTCAGGAGTGAACAGAACCTGCTGAATATAATTCGTAAGTACGTTGGTCAAAGGCTAGTGCTAAGACAAACAACGTGAGCCCATTAGGGAACTTAACTGTAATGTCTCACTGTGCATCTCATTAGTTTTAATTCTTCCAGTTCTGCAGTTCGTATCCTGGCCAAGTGGCAGCATCCAGAAGCACACTAAAGATTCACAGAAATAAGTGTCTCGCTGCCAGCAAGACCTAAGGAAACACCTTGAATTTTAGTAACATTGACATTCTGGTGTGCTTCATGTTCAGTTCGTTTAATGGAAATTACTATATTTAAGTCACATTTAGAATAGATTTTTAAACTATAGTGAAAAAAAATCATGTGTTTATAAGCCATACACATTCTTTTCTCTTTTTGAGAAATATTTCTGTAGTTCTCTTTCTTGATACTCAATTCATTTATGCAGTTATAATCAAAACCTACTTCATTTACAATACCTGTTTGATATCTAATCTATTCAATACAATAGCAAGTTATAGATGTGCAATTTCATATCTGTAAGATAAAACAAATGTTAGTCACCTAAAAACATCTAATATATTAAAAAAACTATAAAAGCATAATGATGTTATCTTGTTAGTACTATATATATGCAGACATTTTGTAGGCATTCTAGCCAGGAATAATAAGAGATCCTCGGAAGATGGGAGCAAGAAACCAGCAGGCTTTAGCACAAACTGCAAACCAGCCAAAACTCACGTGGACTAGTTCAATCAAATTTACACCACTCCAGAGAATTACTTCCAACACTTTCTGAGACCACCCCAGTGCCTATGAAAGATCCTTTCACATTGTTTCATTTGCTTATGACATCTTTCAGTGTATCCTAATTAAACCTGAAGGTAAAATTTCCATAATACAGCAATTTCTCTTAATTCTCTCTTAGCTGGATGCAAACAAAGCAATGGCAGTGAGGACAGAAATGTATGCAAAAGTTCCCTTAAATTTTCAAGGCCTGAGTTGGTACCCTTAAATCTGAAGTTCAGTTTCATGACAATTGTTCACAGTTACTTCACAGCTGAATCAGTTTTGAAACTACAGTCCACAAGCAAAAGGATTTTATGTTTTTAAGTCTCAAGAATATTGTAAACAACTGACTACTTTCTAATGACCACATTTTGTATTGTGCCTCCCAATGCAATCAACAGCTGAAGATGATGTACTGAAGAAGAGACAGGCAAGTTCCTCACTTTCAGCTGAGGTGTACTTTGCTGATACGATATCATCGCTAAGCAGAAGGAGGAGACACAAGAGGAGACACAAGTAGACATCAAAATAAATGGAAAAAGAAAGACAAACCAAAAATCCAAGTGGACCTGAAAAGGATGGAAAGGAAAGAAAAATCAGGACAGGAATCCCTTCTCCACTCCAGTCTATGCACTGAGGGGTACACTCAGGTGTAGACTGTAGGTCAATCCTGTACAAAGAAATGTCATTGCATTATTAACAGCTGATGAGTTCAGCTGTTTGCCACTAAGCTGAGAGTGCAACCCTGAGTATCTCCTACATTTGTTTCAAGACAAAACCCAATGGCAAGGGTCCACATGGAGTGTGAAACATGCAATAGAGCTCTGCATTGCTGTTAATAGATCTGCAGTGCTGATCAGAAAAAAAAAAAAATCAGTCCCCCAAAAAAAAGGGGAAAAAAAAAATCAATCCCTATAAAACCTTTAAAAAAAAACAACATAAAAATGAAATTGCAGGCTAAAGAAAAAAAAATGCAAAGCATTGAAAACTAACCAAAAGAGACGAGGAACAGTACTAGGCTTCATATGAAGGTTGAGACTTTAAAACAGTCACTGCAGATATAGGACTTAACAGAAATGAAAGTTGCATTTAAAGAAAAGTATACAGCATCCCTTTCAATCATTAACAAAATTTTTTGGGAAAATACTAAACATTTTAACTTCTGAAATTCTATAAAATCTGTATTCCACAATTTTATCAAAATGCCTCAATTTCTAGATATCTGAAGATGTAACATACTTTTACATTTAAATACCTTGACATTATGCACACATGAAATCATCTCAGGCTGGTGACATTTTGATATTAACTGATTAGGCAGATATTGTGATTGGTTTTTAGGGTAGTGATTTTTCAAGTACCTGAAACTGATCATGAATAAAATGTGTAATATAAACCCAGATCAGCTGGTGCCATATTATAACGTGCACCTTAGGGAACAGACATGTTCAGAAGAATTTTCCTAAGTTCTTCCAGGTCTTTGCAGACATGGTCCAATTCAAAGCTCTGTCTCAATGCCCATGAGCTTGGAAAAGCAGAAATCACTCCACACAATCCACTCTGAGGGTAGTGAAGCACCGGAACAGGTTGCCCAGGAAAGCTGTGGAGGCCCCATCCCTGGAAATGTTCAAGGCCAGGTTGGATGAGGCTTTGAGCAATCTGGTCTAGCAGGAGGTGTCCTTGCCCCTGGCAGCGGGGTTGGAACTAGATGATCTTTAAGATGATCCAACCTAAACCATTCTATGATTCGCTTTGCTCGTTGCAAAACTCAGAAAGGTCGGTATTAAATTATCACTGGATTTTAGCACACTCTGTGAACAGGAGGCTTCAATCTTAGGTCACAACTAACTGAAGAAAGGGTCATATTGACATGTGTTCATATAGTCACTTGCCCAAGTCTAGTAAAGTCATATAGAGGGTTGGTCCCCTCCCAATGGGCCAAATATGGCTCCAGATGTACACAAGCATTACTTAAGATTAGCTCACTGCAAGAAAATCTTAACTTTACTGCATTTCCTCTGTTGACGTAGTTTTCCTGGAATGACCTGGTCATGTTAAGGTTGATTTGTTTAGCCTATATCAGCCAGACAGCAAAAGCAAAAAGTCTGCCACAGAATATATGATCTGATCAATGTACAGGGAACTTTATACTGTAATACCTGAAGGCAAAATCCTGACAGCATACTGAATATTTAAAGACAGGTCTGGAGACTCACGTAAATGTGCAAGCCAACCAGGAAGACTTCAAAGGTACCAAAAATAAGCAAAGTTGTTAAAAGAGCAGAAGAAGAGAAACCATTAAAAATAACAACGTGTTCTTTAAAAGTGAAAATATCTTCAAATAAGGGAAATAGTCAAAATTGGCAAGGTAAAGTAAAACTATATGTAGACAAGTGAAAAATGGTTTTGAAAAGCACCTTCTTAAAGACACTAACATTAGTAGCAAAAACTTTTGTTTCATGTCAAAGGAGGGAAATGTGCCAGGGAGATGGTGGGGCCAGTATAGGAGTGAGATGGAAAAGACGCATTCACAGGAGATAAGTCCAGGAGTGGAATTAAATTAATTCTTTGCACTGATGTCCACAACACAAGGGACTATAGGTTTTGGTAAATAAATAAAATGAAAACTTACATGATTCTAAGACTGCATTGAATTTACCCAAGAGGAAATTCAAATATGAAATTGCAGGGTGACCACAAGCTGGACTAAGTCTATCATTTAAATCAAAAGTGGTGCCAAGGGAAGGGAAGATGGCAAATGCAACATTACTTCACAAGAAAGGCTCCAGAGTCGGTCCAGAAAACCAGCAAGGCTCAGTCCTGCACCGGAGATAAGGGTGACTGATTCAGCTGAAACCAAAATAAAGAAAAGCAAAAAATCTGCTTCTATGATGATGCAAGTTTGAAAATGTGAGACCAAAGACCAAGACCCTTCCCTGTAAAGCAAAGAGCCTCGTGCAGATAGGTGCAGAGTGGGAAGATGATGTGTGAAGAACGGGGAAAGGAAAAACAAGCAAGGCACCTGTGCAAGCACCACTGGTGCAGAGCTGAGACCACACGTGCCAGGATGAGACTCACAACGTCCCAAAGTGAGAAGCAATCGCATGCATCCATCTTTTTCCAGTCTGTACCACGAAACGCATCCTTTGCTTTTCCAAGGCAGTGTTGTAGAGAGGGGGGTGGCAATTTGCAGGAAGTACTATTTCAGGTATGTTGTATTAATAACATATCCTGAAGTAGCAGCTCAACAACATTACACCTGTATCCTGTGGAGCTTTTCTCTGTGCTCATGTTCAAGCCAGTGCCAGGTACTTTAGGGCTAGTGTATACATGCTCCTCCCAGTCTGGCACACTCAGCCCAGCAGAAACCCCTCAATCATTTACCCTCCTTTGGCTTCTTCATCTTGCACAGCCCATGAAGTCAGGTCCCAGTGGGACAAAAGCATGGAGATGGTTCGTATCCCTTCTCTGCCTTCAGGAAGAGAGAGTTTGTGCTGGGGACATTTGCAGTAACTCAGATAGCACTTGGTCCATCTGACCTAACGGTATCAGTGTCTTTGCATTAATCCCATGGAAACAGCATCATTTGTTAAGCTGGTGTGAACGTATGACACCAGCGTAACAGGTCCCCTTTAAAATACATATGAGTAGGCAGAGATAAAGGAAAAAAGAGAAAGAGAAATCTTGAGAGTGAAAGAGAGAGGCACTATTAAACACTTTGTACTTATCTTGCTAAGGAAGAGCTTTGTTCCAGAGGGAAAAAAACTCTCTCTTTGAAGCTATCCAAACAGTAAACAGACCATTCTTTAAACAGTGGCGTATCTACAGCGATGCGTACATCAGAGGACTGGCATGAAGAAAGCATTTTTCTCATAGATAAAACAGCAGAAAGGGTCTCTTGCACTGGTGATAATTTGGATCTTCTGTTTTACTTAGATTTTCAGGGCAAATCCAGAAAAAGTCTAATAAGCCCTTAAAGAAAAAAAAAATCTATCAAGAAGTATTGAAGTATGCTGATTCATTGCTTCTTGCAACACATTCTCCTCCTCCCAGGATAGGAATAGAAAAGGTTTCAAAGGCTTCTCATCATATTTGTACTGTCTATTGTAAGGGACATCAGGGCTTTTGTGCATTAACATTGCCTGGACAGATGTTTTGGTGTTAAAGGTCCAAAATGAGGATTGCCTCTACAGCCCAGCTGATGCACGTCCTAGGGATGCCGCAGCTGTGAATGCAAGAGCACCATTTCTTGCTGCCATAAACCAGATGCAACCAGCAGGAAGGGCCTGTCCTTGGCCACTGGCAACTTACTGATGTTTACAAGTTTTCTTTCTACGGCCATTGTGTCCACATGGCCATCTCATTCTCAAGCGTGCTGTCTGAGCCACCACTGGTCCTCTCCTGACATCCAGCAGCCAGAGAAAGAGCCCTTGCAAGACCTGCAAACAGGTGATTTCACTCCTACACTTTCAAGAGGTTGTTTTCGTTTAGCTGCTTCTTGTTCCACTTTATAATAAGGTTATAGGTTATTATATATAAGTACATTTTACAACTGCTGTTTCCCAAGCAGAAGAGCGCGGGTGTCTAACCTCCAACCCCATCCAGAGCTGTGGGAAACATGCCCACAAGGGAAGAGATAGGTCCAGTGCCTGGTTTCACTTCTGGGGATTCAAGACCCCACAAAAGGCCTTTGTTCTTTCACAGGAGAGAGGCAAAGGCAGACACAAGACTCAAGGGGGCAGAGGAAGACGAGCAAAGGGGAACAAGACTGCAGTTCAGGACTGGAACCTCTCCTCAAAAATAAGAAGCTCAGCCAAGCTCCTTCCCATGAAGGTGTGCAAAGAACTGATTTTCCTTTCAGACCTTAAAAGCTCCTTCCAGCTTTCAGTTGGGTGCAAATAGCAAGTTTTGGTGATGATAATTCATAATCTGGGGAGACATTAAAAAATATAATCTGTACTGCAGAGCAATGCCGTTCCAGACATGCAAGCTTCTGCAGAGCAGGAAGCTGCCATGTTAAATGATTTCTTCTAGTTTTGCAATTTAAATGGAGAGATCAGCATTACAGCTTTGGCAAGCAATGAAAGTGAAAATAGACACTGTAAAAAACATCATGATTTCTGCTTCTTGCGCAGCAGCCACCCGTTGATAAAAGGTGGCATGTGTCTCTCTCCTTCACAGGCTCCCTAGTAAATAATCATCAATTTACACATTCTAGCACAATACCTCTGCCTATAAATTGCTTCTTCAAAGATTTCCTTTTCCCCTGGAAGCACCACTTCTAAGTGTGTTGAAATTACATCTTATTCTTTTCTTTGAAAGATCTCTCACTGCACAGCCAAATAAAGAGAGATCATTTGCATAATTCTTCTTTTTAAATGACTTCAGGTTGATACAGGTTCTTTAGTGAATTGTTATTCAGCAGGACATGGTCAGATGCAGATAAAGTGCTATAGAAGGTGGAAGTTAACATCCTCAAATCTGATCAAATAACATTTCAGTTTTAAACTGATACTGTAAATCACAAGGAATTACAAAGCTCTAGCTTGATTCAGCTATTGAAACAGACTTAATATCAAAGCAGCCTTTCATTCTATAAAAGATTCTGCTCTGAGCCATTCTCAGGCTTGTAGTGAGCACAAATTATCATTCTAGCACACTCACAGCCAGACGGACTATTTCCCTGAGTGGGCCTGATCTCAGACTATATGCATAAAATAATTGCATTTAATATTATATTATTATATACAATTGCATATATGTTATATGTATAAATGTAATAATAATAAATTAGTTGCTTCATAAGGCTATTTTCAGCTTCTTTGATTACACAAGACATTTAAATAACTTCAGAAATGAAGATGCTCTCATTTCCTTCTAAAAATCTACAGATCTGTTGTTTTCACTGCAGATATTGAAAGAAAACTTCCACAGAGTTTTCCCAAAGTTTTACAAAACTTGTGCAAAGGCTTAATTCTGAGTATCAAGAAAGCTGAAGGCACCCAGGACCCCACATTGCAGAAGCCATCTATTGAAAAAAAACATTTACCACTCATGCTTACATGAATATAAAACCTAAATATCACAGTCTGAAAATAAGCATGGTCTTCAGCTCATTGCTTATCTCTTCCCAAAATTCTCAGGGAAGGTACACCTGAATAATCTTGTCAAGGGAAGTTGTGCAAAAAACATTGCTTGCTATTGCAAAAACAATTCTGAAGTAGGTGCAGTTTGGAACAATCTTTCACTGTTAATAAAACACCTGAGGCTACCAAAATGGTCTTTCTTATCAGCACTGTAATAGCACTTGGACCAGAAGAACAAAAAATTCCCATCAGTCATTTCCCTCAAACACATATGCATTCACACACACACACACATAAATATTTGTATTCTGAATAAGGATAAAGGATCCAACAGACCACTGCAATGTCATATATTTGTAGTGTAAAACATGCAACCTGAGTGAAAACCTTGCACTTTACACAATGGGATTTTTGCACCGAGTTGGCTGATATTTGGACCTCTTCTCTCTTAACCTCAACATTTTCTGGTGTCTGCCTGAAATGGAGCCAATGCACAGCAGGCAGTTATGTTCTGCTGTCTTTAAACCTAGAGAATGGGCAACTGTAGCAGCTAGCTGTAAATTGGGATGTTTTTGCTTAGGTAAAAGGAATACTTCTTCACAGTCAACATAACTGGGCTTCGCTTCAGTCCTCATGTGACGAGCAGAAGCAGAAATACAAGAGCCTCGGCTTGCTCCCACGGGACCAGGGATGCTCTATGCAACTTTCCTTCAAACTTTGGATAAACTCATGGCTATTTAATTCCCAGGATCAGGTAAGATGAGGTACATTATGCCTAATAATGCAGGGCTTTGACTCCGTATACTGAAAACACTTGAAAGTTTATGAAGGCTTCTGTCTGGGCTGACACAACCCAGAATAAAAATCACAAATTTCTACAGCTTGAGTTCCAGACTAAACTCAGCAGCTGGATCCACACTGTCTTTGGGCTGGGTCTTTCACACTCCCAAGAAAATCACAATTACTCTGCAGCCAGCAAACATCTCTAGGAAAATGTTGACTCTGGGTCCACCCCCTGACGCTACACTTGCCTCTTTGTCCCATTTTTTACCTTCCCTGCTCCTCCTTTAATGCTGCTGTTTATCCAATAAGGAGCAAACTTGACACACGGACTCTTGCTGAAAAGTCACAGTGAGTCAAGGATGTTGCATGGCAGCATCAAGAGTAATAATTAACACTATGAAAACAAAACTTCAACTGCTAATTCCCTCTTAGGAGATTTAACGAATAACATTAGCCTTGAGCATAACTAAGTACATTTTAACACTGTTCTTTACAATAGGGGTGCAATTACCCATAGCTGATTTTTTTTCACTGTAGTCATAAATTTAATACCATACTAATGAGTCAGTGAAGAGTAAACTGATGGGTAGTTTCATTCAGACTAGAGCTGTTAAGAACATTTTCAATTAAACATTCTTTCTTCTGAAAATGCATTTTTGTCAGAGTGAAAATGTTTTGCAGTTAAATATTGATTTCAAGGATATTATCAAGAAAAAGGTTTCATGGATCAGGATGGATTCTCTGAACACCTCAGAGAGGAAAAAAACCAAAACTTAGTTCTTTTCAATGCAGATCTGATATTTTAACATAGCTCTGTTTTACAAAAATGTTTGAAGAACTGTGATTTCTTCCAGCACAAAATAAAAAAGACTTCCCAAAACTTCTGAGAAAATGGAGTTCTTTAATCAGCTCTAACGCTGACTCCCTACTCTAACTATTGAGGAAATAAATACTGTCATTGCCAATGGATTTTAGCAGGTTATTTTGCCATTCCCACTAAACTGCTGGACATCTGGTTGTAAAGAAAAGAGCAGCAAATGCTAAGTGATGATCTGGTTGAATGTTTAAATTGTATTAATTGCATCTGGTAAACAGACTATGCTGTTTATAGACAAATGTTGATTTACTTTTGTGTCTTCGTCAATAGTTTTGATCTTGTATTGATAACACAGTTGAAGGGATATTGCTCCTCTATTAGAATGAAATACTGCTATGTTTAATAGTTTGCTCTCGACTTGAAAAAGTTTCAGGCAATTCAAGGAAAAGTTGGCTTAGACAACACTCAGACTAAATAGCTAGTAAGACTGGAAAATAATAGCAGCAAAGAAGTTAGGAGACAACACAAACCCTGAAAAGTACTGGGGAATTAAAAATCAGTGTGCATATTGAGATCAACATAAATATTTAGAAGACAATTACAGCTAAACTTTTAAAAATAGATGTAACTTTGGTCCAAGATCTGAAAAGTGTCAACTGCTAAGTTCTAAGTAAAATTCCTGGTTTATATCAAGAAAATATATAAATAAAGGGCTCAAGTATGACTGTTAACCTCAATACAGCTCTGTAGCTGCTAAGAAGTTCTCAGAAGCTCCTGTCTCCAACAGACGTTAAATATAGGCTCAGGATTCAGATCTAGGCAACCATATGATTTCTTTAATTACACAGGATCTTACACTGATCTTAGAAAACTCAACATTAAACAGTATCTCACTGACTCTGCTGCTGGCAAAAATGCTTTTGCATTTTTCAGTCCAGTTGAGCGTCATGATCCATTCTTCTAGAAATCAGACAAACAAGCATTCAGAAGACAGCTACGCTGTTATGCAGAAGACTCCAGTTTAGTTTATAACACTGCCCAGTTACTAGAAGTACCCGCTGCAGTTAAGAGCCTGACCCAGCACTAACCAAGCTCAGATGTTTTCACTGATTCCTGTGCTTTGGACCAGAAAAACACATTGCTCCAGAACACTTCTCTCTCACATAAGTAATTCAAAGTAAAGATTCTACATGCCTGAAAATCTCCATCTGGGCCCCTGAGATGTGCAGTGTCACCCTCTGCCTCCTCCGTGACCTCCAGCCATTTCGGAGCACTGAGTAGAGAGCGCTCATCGCTCTTTCCTACGGACAGCTGTGGGGAGAGAAAGGTAAACCACCGACACCAAGCCACCAAGCCTGTCTCTTATGAAATCAATCTGAAACACCCTGGACATCAGGAAAATTAGGATAAGACTGTATTTTGCCCCAGCATGTGATTCAGTGATGTGGCTGGATTTCTCTCCCTATTTGAGAGCTCCATTTTATGCCAAGTTAAAAACAGACTTCACCTACGGTTTATGAACAACTTCTTTCCTCCTCTTTTCTGGAATTAATTCACACAACATAAAAACGATTAAATCATAGCAAAACATCGAAGCCAAACAATTTCTCAGTAAACCAGAGTCTTGTTTCAGGATTGTTTTCCTCCTCCTGTTTTTCTCAAGCCAGTTGCTGACTGTGTGCTGGGACTCGAGCAATTCCCAAGTGGCATTTGAGAGACATTTCTGAAACCTCCTCTTCTTAGCAGAACCTTTAAGCTTATTCATTTTAAAAACACACTTCATATGAGCCTGCAAACAAGATTCCTTTTCCCTGACAATAAGGCAGGAAAAAAAAAAAAGATGATGAATAAAATAAATGAAAGGGGTTGGAGCATGGGGGAATTCCCTGTAAAAAGTTTTAAAAAATTTAAAAAAAGAAAAACAAAAAAGGAATTGGAGGCTGCAATGCAGCAAAAGTGTTGTTTATAGCAAAGAGCGAGATACAAAGAAAATTGGCCAGGTGAAAGAGTATGATTGTGTTACAGTGAACCCCAGCTAAATGAATATCTGACACTAAATAAATCTCTTAATAAAATTACTGCACTCTAGTACCCTACACACTCTGCATATGTAATAAAACTCTTTAAAATGAATAGCTGATAAGGAAATGAACCTGTTCAGGGAATGAATAAACACACTTTCACATATACACACAGAAATACCAAATGGTGAAACATACTCATAGTGATTATCAGACTGTTAAAATAATAACCCTGTGAAACAAATAAATCTGCCCCACAGCAAATTATGTCTCTGCTGTACTTATGGTGAAACCTTCTACAAACACCTGATAAAGGAATAAACCTGTTAAAGGAATAAATTGACTGTACAGTAAGGTTATCCACAGATTTACACTGGACTGCAGTGATAAACCTTCTTTTTCATTAGTCCAATAGATCATAGGATATACAGTACTTACAAATGTTTCAGCATTAAATATAAGCTGGAGTGCTTTGCTGTATGTATGCATTTGAGGGCAGGGGGTCAATAAATAGACTGAATGTTGCTTCACAAAATATCTGTCAGTGTGCATTAGCAGAATACCTGATCAAGAGATGAGCTGGCTGTAAAACATCCCCTGCACACCCGAACTTCCAGACCATATACGCTAACAGCAGCCAGGAGTTCGGCAGGTCTAAAAATCACACAAGTTATTTAAATGCTTAAACCCATGCATGCAGGATTTTTTAAAAAAGCAAATGCAGTGAGACAACAATACATTTCTGCTGGTGGATTTTAACTTTTCTAGATATGTGCTACCCAAAAAATTGCCAGACCTCATATCAGAGACCCGTGTGAGGCTCTGAAACATCAAAGCACGAGAGATGCAGATAGCTAAGGCTACAGAAGAGCTACGGGCTGTTCCCGTGGCTGTGGCTCACAACATGTCCTTGCACTGCTCCTACATGGCAAAGAGGACAAGATGACTCAGGATCAGGCCCCTGCCCCATCTTGCAGGGCAACCAGAGATGCTGCTTAATGATGATGCTCACCTGCTCAGGCTATAGCCAGAATGGAAAGGCTGATGCTGGAGAGCAGGAAAAGCCTCCTTTTCTGGCTGCCTAAAACTTCAAGGATATTATGGAGTATATGGTGTTACAGAGTACTTCTCCTGGAGTGCTCCAGCGGGAGCACCCAGTAGAGGAGGGCTGTCAGCCCCTAAGGCAAGAAGATTTTTGGCAAGGGTAGGAAATACCATGGGACTAATTGACTTTCTGTGGCTGTGAATGGTGAATGGGTGGGGGAAGAGAAAATACTGTAAAAAAATTCTAGCGAGAGGCAGAAGAGTATTTTCCTCCGGAAAAGCCAAAATCATCACTATTGGATGACTTGAGGGTCAGAAAAAAAGAGATTCAGGACTCCACCTGCCACCAGCCAGCCAAAAGCAAGACACGAACAATCTCATTTATCCCTCAAAATTTCTGACAGTCCCTGCTTTAAGTGGCAACATTTGAAACACAAATACTCACAGCGACAAGGATGCACACCGCAAGGCTCAGTGTGGGAAGCACAGAGCATCCTCTGGCTCCTGCCAAGTCCTTTTTCAACAAATTGGTTTCACCGGGATCAAGCATATTTGTACAAGCCACATAAACAGGTTTAATAAATTTTAAACCCCACAAAAATATTAAAAGCGACTCGTGTTTAAATTCCTAGGGAGCCCAGGCAAACGAGCCTCCAGCCTCCTTGATGGGTCTGGTGACTCAGCTCAACCCCAGAGCTAAAAAAGGTGAAGAAAAGGAAAAATAAAGGGAGAAAACTTCTATGTTCTTACCAGTGTTCCAGAAAAGGGGAGGGACGAGCAAGTAATGTGGAGAACAACTAAGATGAAATGTGATGTTGAAATGAGTAAGTAAGTTCATTATATTCTACAACATGATAAGACTTTGCAGGCCTGATTACAACATTAAGGGATGGTGCTGCAATATTATAAATTACAGGGTGAAGCACTCCTGTTTCTGCCTCTATATTTCTAAGGTGGGAGAAGTTAATTATTTTTATAGGTCTAGATATTGCAAGGATGAGGATATCAGAATATCTTGTCATCAAGTCTAAAGACAGCAGTGGAGAAGAGGCAGAGGGGGAACCACCCCATTTAAAGAAAATTATTATAAAAATACTAAAAATGATCTATAGATTTTTTGACCTACATCCATCATTTTTACATACCTAGGTACTTCATGCCTTGTCTCCATAAACCATCACTCTGTTATTTTTCATGAGGCTGAGAGTAAATGGCCAAAGCTTAAGACTTGGAAGTAAAAAATTAAAAAATTAAATATATAAATAAAATCAACATAAGCAAAAAGGTTAATGGGAATTTGTGTGATTTTATTATTATTAAGGAGCACAGGGAGAAGAACAGCATTTCTAGCACTCTAAGTGGCCTGCGGTACAATCAGTAACCCTGAAGTATATTCAGCAATCTTTTTTTTTTTTTTTCAATTGCCCACCGCAGCCTATATTACAAATACATAAATCATAATGTTTCAACAAAAGCAAAATTTAATTTTCTCCTTTCAGCTGTTATCTGGGCCGGGTGGTATATGGCAGGCTGCGGCCGAGTCATTTATTACACTTGCTGAATGGATAATGGCAGGGAGAGTCTATTATACCCAGCTTTGTTAGGGCTTTGAATGTGCTACTGAAACCTGTGGCAGTCTAAATCTCTTTACATCTGTAATAGATACACAGCACTCTATTATTTCATGCCAGAGCAAAATTAAATAGTTGTGTGTAGGGGGAGGGGGAGGAAGGAGGGCTGGGGGGGAGCGGAGGGGCTCTAGGGATGGCACAGGGCATTTTGCTGAAAACGCGTTAAAAGCAGCGGTGGCTCCGGGACTTGTGCTCATCTCGCAGACGCATTTTTGTTTTGCTTTTGAAGATGCCTGTCTTAACAGGCAATGCCTCTGTGCTCAGCTCATGCAATGAGATGCATGATCCCTTCCTCCTCCAGGGTGGTATTTTGCAGAATTGCAGGAAAACGACAACCCTCTCATGCCCAGCCTTGGTGCAGCCCAAAAAATCTGCACTTGTGCCCATGTTCCTCCCTCCCTGGTTCGTGCCCTTGGGGGCTGGTGTGTGAGCATCACCTGCATTACCAGCTTTAATGCAGGCATCCCACACAGGAAAAGGGATGTGGAGGGAGCTTGCAGCTGAAGCTGGTGGCCACAGAGCAGTGACCCCAGAATCTGGGCTGCAGAAAGGTCTCCTTCCCTTCCTTACATGCCACCACTGGCTCAGGCAGGCACCACCATCCCCTGATCCTCACCCTCCCACCAGCCAGACTGCCAAGGGCCAGCAGGCAACCTTACATCTCCATCGTTGGCTCTCTCATTAATTGCTTGTCCAACAGCCTGCCTTCCACACCAGCCCAGGAGGGCTGGAGCACGGCTGGCTGCTATAGCACCCCATGCCCTGAGGTAATGCTCATCAGAAAAAATTATTTTGCTGCTACTTTTGAAAATGGGAAACCCCAGATTTCTCAAAAAAAAACCCTGATTATTGTGAAAAATTGAGTTTTGTCCTTGGAGGGTGTGTTACTGGCGATTTTTATGGTCAAATGCACCAACAGACCCATGTCTGATGTACAAATCAAGGGCAACACTACCTCCTCTGGCCACAAATTTGTGTTTGGCTTGGGTACAAGCCCAGCCTGTAAAGCAGCCCCCGGGCAGAGGTAAAGGCTGCAGCAGAGGTGCACCCTGGCTTCCTACCAGCACCAGCACACAAAGCCAAGAGGCTGCAGAAGCTCTCAAGCTCACTGACCTCTCACATGGGATTTGCCTGGCTGAGATGGTTATAAAGAGGAAGGGCTGTTTAGAGGAGGAAAGTGTTTGTTTAGTTATTAAAACTACTGCCTTCTTGACAACTAAAACTATTAGATAATGGAGGGCAGAAAGGAAAGTCTTCTGTGATAGCACCCATAATAGCCTTTTCAGGGTGTTTGTGACCACTTTTTACACCGTTCCGGTTTTGTTCCAGCACACACCGAGCACACTCTTTATACACACTCAACAGAGACATGAGTGCATCCTTCCCACAAGTGCTTCCAATCAACCAACTACAAAAGGAAAGATGAGGGAGCCCACCGGGGCTCCAGCAGCCTTCACAACACTAGCTGCTTGGGACTTCGGGAAATGCAATCCCTGGGTTGCATTTGAGGTAGCGCTGGGATGCCCCGAGGTACCTCAGCTGTCCAAGAAGACTTTGCACACATGGAGAAGGTGCGTGTGACAGACTGGATTCATGCATATGGTTGTGTTTCCCTCTGGTGGCTGGGATCAGTGGCTATGGAAATCCCTTGCAGAGCTCTCTCGGAGATCTCCTTTAGCTTACGCGGCAAAGATCCATGTCACAATCACGGATGTGGTTTTCATTAAATGGTCATATCTCCAAGACAGAGCACCACAGCCCCAAAGGTGTTAAAGCATGGGCCTCTAAGCAAAAATCACACAAAAATCAGCTTCTTAAGAATAAATTGCTCCTTAAGAACCATTTCCTAGGAAAGAAGCAAAAGAGAGGGATGTCTTGAAGCAAACAAAACTGGCCAGGCCTCCACTGCCCTGCACAGCATCCACGGGTTAATGCAGCAATGCCCTTTGCAGTGCTGTGCACAAGAGACCCGATGACAAGTAAATCAGAGACAGAATAACAAGTTTCACTAAAGTTAGCCCCAGACAATCTTATTATCCCCCCCAATAAAAAAAAAGAGTTTATCCTTTAGCTCCCCTTAACTCTATTATCAAGCAAGAATTCTCTTGCTGCCTTACTTGTAATAGCATTGTCCTCTTCTCAGATAACAAGAAGAGACTCCTACCATCCTCCTACCTGCCAAATCTTCTACCAATCTCAAGCAAGAGGATTAAAACTGCTACTGGGTGAGGCTGCAGTTGCTCTGTGCCTGGCTGCTTTTTAAAAAGCCATCTTATCTATGCTCAAAGAAGTAGAGGCTCTTCCCTCGATGTGTCGCTTTGTTATCACGTACAGGCTCTTTCGCCATCACACTTCTGAGGCAGATTGATTTAATCTGTAGATAGCAATGCCCCACTCCCTGGAGGAGCTAAAAGTCCCACAACTCCAAACGTGCCAGCAGAGTGGTTTATTCTTTTATCATTACCACACAGGGGAGGAAGTTGTTTAGTGGTTTTCTTTTGGAAACAGAGTTGGGGAGGGGCTTGTATTTCCTTGATTTTCAGGGAAAATCTGTTGACTGACTGTTGGTTAACAAGTCCCATTTGTTTCCTTGCTCTGAAGCACACTCCCCTTCGGGGAATCAAAACCTGCTTATTTATGTCATCTACCTGGACTTGTGCCGATCTACATCATCTATCTGGACTTCTGCAAAGCATTTGACACTGTTCCACATTACATCCTTGTCTCTAAATTAGAGAGACATAGATTTGACCGATGGATCGCTCGGTGGATAAGGAATTGGCTGAATGGTCGCACTCAAAAGAGTTGTGGTCAACGGCTCAATGTCCAAGTGGCAAGCAGTGACGAGAGGTGTTCCTCAGGGGTCAATATTGGGACCGGTCCTGTTTAACACCTTTGTCAGCGACATAGACAGTGGGATTGAGTGCACCCTCGGTAAGTTTGCCAACGACACCAAGCTGTTTAGAGTGGTCGACTTGCTGGAGGAAAAGAATGCCATCCAGAAGGACCTGGACAGGCTTGAGAGGTGGGCCCGTGCCAACCTCATGAAGTTCAACAAGGCCAAGTGCAAGGTCCTGCACATGAGCCAGGGCAATGCCACGCACAAATACAGGCTGGGTGGAGAACTGATTAAGAGCAGCCTTGAGGAGAGGGACTTGAGGATGTTGATGGATGAGAAGCTCAACATGACCTGGCAATGCACACTTACAGCCCAGAAAGCCAACCGCATCCTGGGCTGCATCAAAAGAAGTGTGGCCAGCAGGTCAAGGGAGGTGATTCTGCCCCTCTGCTCTGCTCTCATGGGACCCCACCTAGAGTACTGTGTCCAGCTCTGGGGCCCTCAACATAAGAAGGTTATGGACCTGTTGTAGCAAGTCCAGAGGAGGGCCACGAAGATGATCAGAGGGCTGGAGGACCTCTCCTATGAGGACAGGCTGAGAGAGTTGGGGTTGTTCAGCCTGGAGCAGAGAAGGCTCCAGGCAGACCTTGTAGCAGCTTTCCAGTACCTAAAGGGGGTCTACAGGAAAGATGGGGAGGAATTCTTTAGCAGGGAGTGTAGTGATAGGATGAGGGATAATGGCTTCAAACTAGAAGAGGGTAGGTTTAGATTAGCTGTTCAGAAGAAATTCTTTACTCTGAGGGTGGTGCGACACTGGAACAGATTGCCCAGAGAAGTTGTGGAGGCCCCATTCCTGGAAGTGTTCAAGGCCAGGTTGGATGGGGCTTTGAGCAACCTGATCTTGTGGAAAGTGTCCCTTGGCCATGGCAGGGGGGTTGGAACTAGATGATCTTTAAGGTCCCTTCCAACCCAACCATTCTATGATTTTATGTTGCTTGCCATTAACAAGACTTGCACCTGTATACAGATCACCCTCTAGGGAAAGAGACACACGCTGTCCCCTTTGGTTGAGTTTGTTTGTGTAATCCAAAGTCCCTGGAAAGTTTTCAGACCGTCTCTGCAGTGTGCTCTGATGAGCTACAGCGAGGAGGCGAAAGAAGACATGTTGGCCCCTTAGATTTTTCCTTCCCTTTCCATAATCACTACGCATCTCTGGCACTGATGACCATCTGTCCCCATGTTCCCATGACTAGCAAGTCAATATTTTGGAATTTGAACACACAGAAGCACTAAGCATTGACCAGGAATGCCTTAGCTTCCATCTAAAATCATATTTTTACCCCTCTCAGCTGCAAAGCAGCAGTTGCATTGAAATGTATGGGCTTCTTAGAGTGACACTGCTGCTCTCCTCAGGTATCGGTGCCCAGCCCTGAGTTGGAAAGACCTTTGGGACAGATTTGCTGCATCTTTTGAGTCTTTCAGGGGCAAGCACACAAGCACAGTTTGAATAATAAATGCATGAGGTTGGCAGTACATGTTATGTCAGGCTGAAACGGAGGATTATTTCTAACCTGAATTCAACATTTGAAAAGGTTCTTTTGCATCAGATACCTTGAGAATTTGACCAATTTTGTGCTGCTTATCCATGAAAGACCTGAAGGATAAGTAGCACCACAGGGCATTAAAACAAACTGTTCTTGTTGATAAGCTTGTGGACGCTGAGTACCTCTACAAGTCAACCCACGCATTCATGGTGATATGTACATTCCTGAGACTGCTTGGCACCTAATCAGGGTTTTATGAATTTGGTTCTATGCTGACAGAAAGCTGAAATAACTGGGATCTGAACGCCTTCTGTCATGCTAGACAAAACCAAGGGTACAACTCAACTCATGCTTCAGCATTCTGGGACCTTTTTTTTTGAGTCCTACTGCTTCACAAAATGGTGCAGCCAGGCAGAGGAGTATAATCTGCCACAGCATCAAAGTTACCTCCCTTCGCAAACTCCTCTTTTAAGATAATCTAGTACTAACCTTCTGAGCATTCTTGTCATCTTTTTAAGTGCTCAGTGTTTTCTGAACCTTCCTACATTGCTGTCAATGACATTCTACAACAATGAGCACCAAAAAACAACAGTACCTTGTGGGAATTATCTCTACTGGTTATGTGATAACTAACTTTCTTTTCATTGAACATCACCTTATTCTCATTCTCATCTCTCATGGCCTCATTCTCACCTCTTTTATTCAGGATAAGAATTTCCCACCATATTTCTCCTCCATGTTATATCCTTTTACCTGGTCTCTTCTTATTAATTTCTTTTCTGGTATAAATGACCCAAATTTTCATGTATAAAAGGTGTACCAGATCCCAAATAACGTCCATGAGCATTTTTTGAACTTCTTATTGCACTTAAAAACTTTGTTAAGAATAACCAGAATTCAACAGTATATACATCTATCACATATATGCCCATATTATACACAAAACTGAAACCAACTGATGCATTTGTTGACAGCAAAACAAAACAGGCCACCTTGGTTGATTAGGTTTCCACATCACTTGATACCTTTCCAGTGAAGAGTTCTGGTATAATTGAGAAGCAATTACTGAAACTGCTGTGGTAACCCAGCTGCTGGAGTAGCTGAGGACCCAGAATCTCACAGAGTAAAGACATTTGAGCAGGGCTCCAGAAATTCAGCGTGAACATGACGCAAACATTGGTCAGAGCTAGGGCATCTCTGTAAGCAGACCTCCTATTAAAGGGCTAGGCCAGCTCTGCAAGCTTGCAGGGGTTTTATCTCACTATCTAGTATGTCATAAAAAAATGTGATAGGCACATTTATAATAGTGAGATTGCCCAAAGGAATCTAAAGCTGGTAGTCTTCAAGTTCATTTGAAAGTCAGTGGAAACTGAGGACCTGCCTCCCTGCAGATTTTCTTTCTCCATCCTGAAACACTGAAGACATCTCATCTGTACCTCATGGCGTATGGTATTAAAAATTGTTTTTATTTGTCACTACAGTAATAACCTCAGTCTCAAAGGAGGTTGGCACTGCCCCTGTCCTCAGCACTGTACAGACATCTGGGGGGGGGAAGTTCTTGTACTTTATAATCTAAACCAACAAGGATGGAAAAATATAGCAGAAAACTTACATGCACATAATCATGTAGAGAGTTCAACTGATGTAAAACAGGTTACCATCCAAGCTAGAAATTGAAGCTCAGCTCCCAGTTTCTCAACAGGAAACACACAAATCTGGAGCTCTGTCCCTTGTACTTCAATTTCCCCAGTGAGAGCGCAAAGCCATTTTTTTTTAAACATGGATTTTCAAAGAAATATGAGCATACTGATAATAAACAAATATGATTTTTCAAATGGCAAAGGTAAAAACAGACACACAAACTTGTTAAAGAAATCCTGCTGATGTTAACTGTGGTTGGAGTAGTGATCTAGCGATCAGAGCCACTTGCCTCTTCTGTTTGCAAGGCTTATGTGGGTCCCATAGGAGCTCCCATTTAAATAGGGGAGGGATTTCATCTCTAAACAACAAGGCTAGTGTCAGATGTAGCTGACACACAAAGGGTAAAGGTTATAATTTCATGAGGCATGAATGTTTTTTTAATTTCAACCAATTAAATTAAACTCTCAGTCTGAGGCCCACAGTGCGTGGTCCCTGAAATGACCATTTACCATACATATCAAATACTCAAGAGGTTTCCTTTTCTGTGTTATTTCTTCAGCCCAATGACTAGATGGAAGGAAATCACTGAAGCGTGAGCTCTATAACAATATAAAATAAAATCAGAGATGATGGTTTCCTAGGGATATTTTTTTTAATGCTGTTACATTGCTTACTTAATTTCAAAGCTACATGCTCAAATCCATGTTTTCTGTTGAGTCCTGTTAGACTATAAGAAAAGAATTTATTATGTAGATTTGTAATTAGTTCTTTGTAGGGGAAATTAAGGAGTTTACAGTACCTGGGGTTAAGTGAAGGACTGCCTTCCAGCCTGCATGAGGATTCTTCTCAGCTATAGCTAAAGAATCACGCATACATCTTTTGTAGCATAAATAAAATGGCTGAATAAGAAACTTGCAGTATTTCTGAGAGTCACAGGAAGTTTAGGACCCAACTTCCCCCTCCTCCCCACCATGCCAATGATTTCAAAAGTCGCATAGAGTTTCAGGGTTCCAACGGTAAAGCTTAAAGACACCTCTCCAATTGCTCTGTCAGGTGCAGACCCTGGTTTCATGAACACACATCTACAAGGAGACATTTCCATTTTTGCAGCTTTCCCATGAGGCTCTACCCACTTATTACTACCGGCAAATATGAATGCAAAGTTATTGACCCAAATCACAAGATATTTGTATTGCAGTTCTTCCATGCATTTCAGCACCAAAATCCTTCTGATTCATGGGCAAGACCAATTTCTTACCAGGAAAGAGCAGGAACAAAAACAAAACAATTAATTCCTTGCATCAACATTTTCTTCTAGACAAGTTCACCGCATTTCCTACAATACTGCCTCTAAAATATCAGCATGGGAAGGCTACAGCTGAGAAAACCATTGTATGCCAAGTGTTTTTGGCACAGCACAACAAAGAGATACATACTAATGGGACACAGAAGAGCCTCAACAGCAGCCTGTGGCTCAATAAACAAGAAACCAGAGAATATTCTTGTTTCTCTTGCAAGGTTGTCACATGGCCACAAGCACATCTTTTGACTTATCATGAATCCCATTTTACAGACAGAGAAACTGCAGTGATAACTTTCTTTTGAAACTCAAAGTCATAAAAGAGATATTTGTATTAGTATTATTAACGTCTGCTGAAGGAACAACACATGTTGTTTCCCCGTAAAGAACCTGCTATATTAAATGGCTATCAGCCAGTGGTACTGGTAGATGTTTCCCTAATCTTCCATACTCACTGCTACAGAAATCATTCAAAACACTGACCATACAGAATATGTCCAAATAGATTCTAAAACTATAATTTCATTTTCATATCTCCACATTTTCAAGAGAAAAATCATCCGTATTTGCCTATCAAGAAACTCTCAAACTCAGGGAGGTCTGAGATATGAAAACTACTGATATTAAGAAAGTTCTAGGACCTCTGAGAGAAAATCTTATGAATTATCCATTGATCACATTATTATTTTTTCCTCAGCTTCCATCCTGAGGTAAGCCTTGCAAGGCTCTGTGCAATCAGATGTTAGAAGCTGCACAAATATACAGTAAATCACAGGTTCCGGCCTCTCCCAGAACTTCATGAGGAAGATTTCAGTGTTTGATTAGGCAATCAAAGATGAGTTTTGCTTGGGATAAGAGAGAATCCCTCCTGTTGGAAACAGGTGAATGACGTAAATACGGAAGCAAAATTATATGGATATTTGCATCAAAAATATCCAGTTAAAAAACCAAATAACTAAGTTGTTTCAATAAACTATATTTTCATTACATTTTAAGAGTAGATAGCAGAATTTGGGATTGTACTAAGGAGTCCCTGTTGGGCATTAAATATAGGTAGCTAACTAGGGAGCAAACATATCTTTTCTCACCCCAAAACATTCCCACTTTAATTTCCCCTTTGCAAAGTACTCACATTACAGCAAAGAGGATTACAGAAGAAAAATACAGGCAATAGCAGGTAATGGAATATAAAGACTTTCACCTCTGGGTCATCAATTAAAATCCAGTCCCAATTGGTAGTGACTAAACATCATTACCCTCTGATAGCCGTTCAATTGCATATTTGAAATGGAGTTTCGGCTCTCCAAGCACTGCAAAAGCCCCTGCTGGGGCTCACACAAGCTGGCCTATGCGCTGGTGACTTTAGAAAAGACCCCAGAGAGCTGAGACCATGTGGAGAACAGAGATCATGCTGGGGTTCAATGGTTTGGTCTTAAACCCCTTCCCTAGCTCCCTTCCCCACAAACTCCTATTAATTATTGTGCTATGTACCGCTCTTCCCAGCCCTAATGTATGCATCCCTCTGCCTTGGCCTCCCTCAGGAGCACTGGGGGGACTGGGCTAAATGCAGAGTGCATAAATCAGGTGCTGGTATGAGAATTTCTCTTTCTTGCTTCTCTGATGCATCTTGGACAGAACTGAAGATTTTAAGACTGAAGTTACTTTAGCCCTCTCCATGGCTCCTCAGTTTTGCACAAGAGCCATCCTGGTGTCTGGTACAGCCTAGAGTCACCTGAAATTGGGGTTCTTTCTGCAAATTACTTAAGATAACATTAAGGCAACGGTGATTTCTGTGGATCTTATAGTACTTACCTGCAGGAGAAGATCCTGTCAGATGAGCCGCTGTTTCCAGCTAGGTACGGACCCAGGTTTGCAAATGTGGGGCAGCAGGCAGATGTGGTCTTGCAGAGCATCTGCAGTGTTTTCGGGTGCTGCATTTCAGGTGTTTGCAGCCACCCCTTCAGCTCAGCCACCTTGTGAGAGCTCCTCATGCATTTAAG
Organism: Burhinus oedicnemus; assembly: GCA_008921705.1. Classification (NCBI taxonomy): domain Eukaryota; kingdom Metazoa; phylum Chordata; class Aves; order Charadriiformes; family Burhinidae; genus Burhinus; species Burhinus oedicnemus. Next base: position 2,212,498 of record VFFE01007859.1, read on the forward strand.
GGCAAAAGCAGCTTCAGCTACCACCATGGGTGGAATGGCATTTTACTCCACTTCTGACTTATGCAGGTGCCAAGCCCACAAGGATGGGATAATCTGTAAATCCCATTTCATAAATCAATGTGGAGAACAGCTAAAACTGGAGCTCATAACATAAATGCTCCGGTAGCTAAAATTCTCCGTGCAGGCAGTCAGCGTGCCCAGCCAGAGGGGAGGGGTAGGAGAGAGTCTAACTTACACCAATGTAGATTCCCTCTAGATTCCCCTCTTTAACTGGCCTGACCTTTTCTAAAAGGGTTACATCACATACAGACCTCAGCTATTACCCCCTGAACACTGTTTTCTTTGCTCTGGAAACCTCACTGAAATAATCCTGTGACAAACCTTGTGTTGTAAGGCACCCGTGAGCAGGATTGGGCCACTTTCAAGTTTCTGCCAAGAGTGAACAGGGAAGTCATATCCCTGTAGCGTATGTTATTTCTTTTAATAGATTCACAATCTGGGAAGGAGCCAGAGATCCTAAACAAAGATAAGGTGTAAAGAGGTGGACAAGACATTAAAGAAATAAAATCCATATCAGGGCAATAATGGTCATAAAGCAATAAAGTGGATGTATAATAGTTCCTGGACTTTTAATTTGTGACTAATTTGTTGCACAATGAGGTTGCAATTTTCTAATTGTGATTGCCATTTTAATTTTACTCATGGCTGTGCAACTAACAATGTATAGTCTAGTAATTAAAATTAATTGTACCTTCACCTGCATATTTCTATTAGGCTGTTAAATTTAGTCGGTAGGCTCAATGATTTTGTTCTCTGAGAGATGCTGAATTCATTTCAGTGAGCCCAATTATGTTACACTCTGTAATTCCTGTATGAAAAACAAGCATTTTACTTTGATATGAAGAGTTGCTACAATCCCATTTTTAAAATTGCATATTCAACACCAGAATATAGGCTGACAGGAGATACATGTAAAGCGGTTTTTTTTCTTTTTAAAAATAGCCTGCTTGTGGGATACGTCTTACAAAACTAGCAATTACAGCCCCTAGGAATAAATCCAATGAAAACTCAACTAGATAGTCACCATTCAATTAATTTAATGAACAATTAACAGATGTCTCCGTAACCACACACACACGGTTTAAATTCAATCAGAATTTTATGACAAGCTGTACCATGCGCGTTTGAGGCAACGGGAACACAGTGACAGAATAGACTGTTCCAACGCACAGGCAAAACTATGAAAACCCACGCTGTCACACAAGTCATGTCCTAAATTTCCATAACCCACACCACTTTGAGGTTTGCATATGAATTTTTCTCCAGAAAAGGGCATTGTTCACTTCTACACAGTTGCCATAGTTCCTGGCACACACAGGAATAATATCAAAATATGCTGTAGTGAGTTTATTATCAGTAGTGATACATTTCAAAGTGACCCATATTCTTCTCAGATTACAGCACCAGCGATCCAATGCAATTCCATTTAAACTCTGCAGTGTTGTATAGATTTAACCCTTGCAGCCCCAAGAGAGGTGCATTTGACCCATCTTCCTTGAAGATTCTCAAATGTCTCAAAATAAAACCAAAAACTGAGCCAAACCTTCAAACTTCAGATTACAAAGTCAAGACTTTCCAAATACTGAAGGCAAAAGGCCCTGACCACCAGAGCTGCTTATCGCCGGCTACTACCATCTATCACTCTGTAGTGTTAGACTGCGACCATCTAGACCATTGCCATACTGTAACAGGCTAGGGTGTACTTGCCATCAAAGCTGCTCCCTGGTGAAAGAGTTTGCAATCTGATTGTAGGAGGACGTCTACTCTGTGAACCATGGGGCAATGGAAACAGACCACAACTAATATACAATGGTCTGTTTTTAACACCAATGGCACAGAGTGGTGCCACATAGGTATGTGCAGGTTCATTTAACTCTTTTATTATGGCTGGGCTATCCTGGCTGTCAAGCAATGGAAGACTACTTGGTGTAGACATGCTCTAAGATGTTCTAAATAAACCTCTGCTTGTCAATCATATCAGAGTCCAAACAGATTCAGGATGTTGAAGTCTGTTTTAGGTGGTGTGAAATTCAGGGTTGAGGCTCTAAGAAGATAGGACTGAGGGTGGCAGAAGTAAGTCCACTGTTACCTTAATACTACCATCTGGAAGCCAAGACGGAGCAGTTATATTGCAACCAGAAAGTCTGCACCATCAGAAGAAAAACCAAAACTACAAAGTTACGACTAAGCTGCAAAATATCCTTCCTATATGGGGAGAATCATTAGAGGATGCAGATATCCAACTTTTCTAATAACAAACATGTCTATTTAAAGGCAAACAACCCTGATGTTTTGGCCCTTTTTGGTTGTTTATTAGTCAACAGCTGAATAAAAATCTCCATTTGTCAAGTTACGGCACAAAGCATAGTTACTGAAAAGTTGTGAGTGAGCCTTTACTCCATCAGAACTTGACAAAGAAAAGCAAAGTGAGAGGATGTCAACTTTCAGTCTGTTTTTTGCATCGCTAATTAATAATAACATGAAACAAGTATAGTCATACGATTTGAATAAATACTTACAGAAAGTTGCCTTACAAAGAGAGTTACGTGAACCACAACTAAAGCAGAGATAATTTAAAAAAAAAAAACACAAACTTCGTTACTGTGGAATTAAGCTGAAAGCAATGGGGATCAAGAAGCAATAATACCTGTAAAAATTCATGCAAGCAAATAACATTAATTAAATCAAGCAGATTTTAAAGTCAGGAAATATTGAACTCAGAATCCAGAGTTAAAGTGAGCATCGCTCTTCTACTCCTTTCCTCACAAACGTGGCAAGAAATAACATCCCTTTCACCTCCTTTACGCTGCCTCGCTGCCTAGCCAGTACACATCTCCACCCTCTCCCTACTTACCCACCCAGCAGCTGTACAATCCTCACGGCCTTGTATTACTCGCTGCAACCAAAGTAAAAAGTTCATGGTCTTAGGGAAGATCGTTTTGCAGTAAATTAGGCTCTGCTGCTCGCACACTGAGCGCACCGTTTCCTTCTCTGTTCCTGCTTTTAAAACGGAGCCGATGGCACTGCCTTGCCACGCACGCGATGCAAGGATGAAGCTGCTGAGGAGCCCAAACAGTAAGGAAACAAGAGTCCTAGAGGAGTAACTACCAAACAGCAAACCACATGCTCAATGTTTTCACTCTCTTCATGCATCCAGATTACAGGCATGGGAAAGAACTGAACTACCAGCAAAGGCAGCTACAGATACCATGTGGTGAAACAGGGGAGATGGAAGAGGAAAAAAATAGCGGTTATACGTTTAGGGAGGGCTGTCTTAGGAAGGGAGCAGAGTGGTGCCTGGTCTGCCAGCCCAGCTCACAGGCTTATAGAAGAGGCTGTCCAAACGGCACACAAAAAATTGCAACAAAGGAAAACAAATAGGCAGAAAACATTTAAATTTAATTTGACTATTTCAAGCTAAAGAAGAAATCGTCCTTGAGAAAGGGAAGAACTTAAATTGATCCTGGTCAAGTATACTTTCCCCTTAGCCCTGTGATAAGGTGGGGGGGGGGTATGGTTTTGGTTGAACATATAAAATCACTGTTAAATCATATGCGATTCACTCTCCTCTAAAGCACTGCTCCTTCATCCCTCTGGCATGAAAACAGTTTACTGTGAACTGAATTGCAACTAATCCCTTTGAAATTATTTTTTACTGTATACCCTTTATTACTATTTTCCCATATAAACCATTGTTAAATAACAACAGGACCTTTTCATAACACTCAAAATAATTGGCTACTTTGGATGATATTATCAAGACTGTTTAATGCGGCTGGGTGAGTGAGTGTTATTCATGCAATTCACTATTAGCCCCTTGACCTGGATCATTGCTGGAGCAAGTTTTATGAGCTTAATTGCATTTCCCCCCCTCTTCCTGTGTAAATTAGTCTGTACAAATAGAATTTCCTAGTTATTGTGCATCATCTTCTTCACAGACATCTTCTTCACAGTTAGGAAAGTCTACTCAAAAAACATACCAAACTCCAGCTGTATTTGCTAAACTGTATGAAGCTAAAAAATAAACCAGTCAAGGCGTTGGTACGCCTTTTTTATTAAACGAAAAAAGGCTTGTGTTTATTAAGACATTATATGTGGCCAGACAACGAAAAAAATCCATGGAAGATGATAGAGACAGAGACTAAGAGCTTTTACAGTATTGGAAATTACAAAGCTTCCTATGGGGGTCTATATTTGTTATAAGATGGGTTGTTATCTTCAATCTAAAAGCGACCTTGATAAAGTGTCTTTTGACACTTTTACTGCTCCTTTAAATGAAATATTCCCTATATCTTCAAGAATCAGCTTGAGTGGAATTGACTCTGTAGCTCAGCTTTAGAAAGACAGGGGAAACATTTTCTAATTTAAAAGAAATTTGAGAAAATAGTTCCATTCCCCTCTCTATTATCTAGCCATTCTGGAGCTTAGGTTTCTGAAACATCAACATGCACAGTTTGCTTTACAATCCTTCTGCAGAAATTAGCTGACACCCATCAATGTAGATAACAGAAAGCTGTGGCATTAACACTTGAGAGTGCATTAATCTTTCCCAAATTAAAATCTGCACCGCAGCATTTAAGATTGAGGCCACCATGGTTCAGTGCTGTTTGACCGCCAATTTTGATAAAAGTGTTTTAAGAGAGGTGAGACTTAGATAAATTGCCCATGGTTACACAACAGCAGCGAGGGTAAGTGTTTAGTCTATTGGCTGCCGTCATCGCGGGGTGTCACGGGTGTTTGCATGTTTACATAAAGTGCAAAACAGAAGGAAAAGCAATACGTTACACTGTGTTTCTTGGAGGTGACATCAATATTATATTTCATCGGTGGGAGACAAATACACTTTCACATTTGAGTATGCGAAGATAAAGGCACCTTTGGTTGTAAAACAAATGAATATTCTTCCCCAGTTCCCCAGCTACTCACTTTCTCGAGTTTAAAAGCAATCTGCCTGTGCTGAACGGGTGAGTTAAGCTTAGCGATAACACCCACATGTAGTTCTTTCTTGATCCAGGCCTGTTATGAAATAAGCTTTCCATTGACACATAGCGAGTAAAGCATTTGCCATGTGGCGCGTTCTGCATTTGCCTGAGTCCTGCTGACCTCAAGAGTGATGCACAAAATGGTCTAAAATTCAGCCCAAGTCTCCAAGTTGAATCACTGCTAATATATAAAACATACCTCTTCTCTGTTGACCCTGCTGCAAAGGTTTTGAAATTAGTATTCTTATGTTTTCAGCAAAACCTTCTGCTCCTAAAAAATTCAGAGATCTTTGAAGTAAAGGCACTGTGGCCCCAGTGGTTTGCAACTATTATCTCTCTGCTGGACATAATAAGAATGTGGGAACTCTCTGGGACTTTTAGTCAAAATTTATTTCCTGGGGAGTTCCTAGGATTTTCAGATAGCCCCAAGGTCTCAAGTTCTTATCACATTCATATTCAGTTTGAAAAACTCTTTTAGTTCAAAAGCTCAAATATCTCTTTAACAATGTAAATTACTAACAGAAGAGTGAACACATTTCATTTCCTGATCCCCAAAAGCTGTACCCAAAACTTGATTCTTGCCCTGCAATAACTATGATTTTCACCTATCGTACCTGGTTTCCTTCCTTGTCTTAACACGGTATAGTGAGGTCAAATTATTAGAAATTAAAAGGCGATAATGCCCTGTTCCAAGCTACTCACTTAGTAATGAAATATATAGTAAAATATAGTTAGTCTACTATTTTAAGTTCCTTTCAAAATTTGGAGAAAAATTAAAGCCTTTCATTTAATTCTGTAATTACATAATTACCACTTACTACAGTAGGCAGAAAGGTAAGTACCTTATCTCATACCAATGAAAATCGATACACATCTAAATTGGGGGAAGGAGTATGGAATAACCATGTGACTTCACTAGGAGAAAGTGGATCCATTTTTTAAGCAAGAAATCTGTGCCTGGGGCAAACACTGTAAAGAGTATTTTGCTTCTTCACAATTTCATACATATTTGACTTCTCTAGAAACTAGGGAAGTAGCAGGGACGCTGGCCTGGCCAGAACAGAGGAGTATTGCCAAGAGGTTGTCACAGGGAATGGGAACCAGACTCAATCATCAGTCTTTGCTGATGACTGAGAGCTGATGTCTATGGCCAAGATACCGAGCTGTAAGGTAAAGGGCCAGGGACTGAGTCCCTCATGTCAGGTAATTACTAACTTGCCACTGCCAAATCATTTTGCATCAGGCCGTCCCACCTATGAAACTGATAGTACTGCTTGTCAAATCCATAAGAGAGTTATGAAAAGTAAAAACCTATGAAGCATTGTGAGTGGAAATCCCTGTCAATACGTAAGACAAACTCAGTGAAATAAGCTTTTCTAGGAGAAACTAAAGATTATCTGAGTCATCAAGAATACAGACTTTATCATGAAGCCTTCCACCTTGGAAAGGTTTTGCTTTCAGCTGTACTCATCTTGTGCCAGCTTGCATGCTGAACCACCAGATGCAAAATCATTTGTCACCATTCTTTGCTATGTATTTTATTACAACTTATGTAAGCAGACAAATCAAAGGAATGTACACTTGTGTATAAAAGCATTTAAAAGCCAAGCAGCCAAGTTGAGGTAAGACATTCATGCCATGAATCATATGATGGACTTCACCAAGTGGCTGCAACAAGTAGGGTAGATATCATAAAAATGCTATAAAAGATGCCTCGGCCCCAGGGTTCACAATGGCATAAGAAATCAGAGAAAAAGAGGTGTATGTAACAAATTACTGTAAGAACCACAAGGTAACAATGAGAAAATGATGACCTGTTCTATGCAAAACCACAGCAGCATCCAGAAATGATACTTCCCGCCATCTCAGGTTGGCAGCACACATTGCCACATGTTGGCAGATGATGACCAATGCCCCTTGTTTGTGCTGTTCAGCAATTCCCACGTGGCCAAAACAGTGTAATTTGGCACAAAAGCCAATTCCCAGCACACTACAAGCAGACTAGAAGGCAGCTCCTGAGCTACTTCAAGGCCCTGCTCCAGGGCACATGGTGGGAGGCTGCACTGCACTGATGTCAGTGAGGCTCATATCTCAATGATCTTCTGGCAGGCCCAGATCAGCACAGAAGAAACTACCCCGTTCGCTACATTTCAATAGAAGTAGAGTTGAAAAGGTCAGTCCTTATCTTCGAGATTTCTTCACTGAAACTGTTATTAAGCATTGGAACAGGCTGCCCAGGGAAGTGTTGAGTCACCATCTCTGAAGGTATTTAAAAGATGGGTAGACGTGGCCCTTAAGGACATGACTTACTGGTGGACTTGGCAGTGTTAGGTTGATGGTTGGACTCTGTGATCTTAAAGGTCTTTTGCAACCTGAATGATTCTATACCCCACAGTTTAAATCCTGGATTACTAGGAAGTCACCTAAAATTTTGGGATGAAAGCAATGGGCAGGAAGTCTGCTTTTCTGGGTCACAGAAATGTGTTGTGTCAAAGCAGATGACGCAGGAGATAGAGCCCTCTCTCCAAAGTTAATGGAGGGCAGCAGATTAAAATCCTACAGGACCTATGGACCTGTACAAAATTTACCACCTGCTTCAGGAGCCAATAGTACTCCTTTGGCCCTACTTGAAAATAAAAACTAACTGATAATTTGAAAAGCAAAATCAAAAATAAGAGGCTGCATTGCACATAACTTCAAGGTGAGATGGGGCCATGAGAGCAAATAAATCCTTTGTGATGAGATGGGTCATGTTATATAAGACAAGGGAAAAGGGGGAAAAAAAAAAAAAACAGAAAAAGTAAAAAGGGGAAAAAAGGAAAAAGATAAAAAAGGAAAAGGTGAATATTTACCTTTTAGTTAAGTAACATAGCCAGACATATTACATCCAAGGACAGCTTAGACTTTTCTGTACTTCTTGGGGCTTTTTTTTTTTTTTTCCTTCACTTGAAAACCAAACTAAATTTAACTGAAGGGAACACATATTGCTTTCTATCTCTAGGGATCTTGTGAGAGCTCACAAGGGCTGCTAAAGCTGAATGGTGATAATATGACTCCTAGAAATGGTTTGGTTCAATTTGGAGATTTGATTCACAATACAAAAGCACAGCGTAAAGCAGATGCTATCGGCCTATGTTGATTAGACTGGCCAATGTGACATCAATTATTATATTTTTGATTTGAAGCCCACCTGCTGATCTGACTAATCTGCGCTATTAGGAGCTCATGCTTGAATAATTAGACAAACTAGATTGAACATTAAGCTGAACTGTCCCCTCTGAAGAAGTGGAGGATAAGCCAGAGAACACCAAACATTGCCTTAGGTGCAGAGACAGCAGGAAACCCCACCAAATCAGACAGGCAAGAATCCTGCAGAAATGGAAACCTGGCTGATACAAGCATTCATCTGAATGGACTGTGGTAATAAGAGTAATTGTTAACAGCTGTATTGTAATTTATTATTTCATTAGAAGTCCCAGCACATTCTTTGGTATACCTCTGAGATTCCTCATCTGCAAGACAGAGCTCTGGCTGGGGTCTGACACGGGGTGTGGGACTGAGAAGATGCAGTTTGCATCTCCAGATGGATTCCCAGGAGGTAAACATACCCATCGTGCAGGTCACTCCTGCAACACCTTAACTGAGTGGGACTGAACACACTGGGGAAGACACAATGAAATTACAGGGAACCAGGTCTGCTTACATGTCCAAATAAGAAATTACAGTTATGGATAAGAAATTGGGGCTGCAGCCTGAGAGGTGCTTCTGAGTACCCCATAACAAAGCACACAAGTAATGACTTAAGTTCTGCCGTTCACATAGTTGCAGAATCTGCAATCACCCAGAAATCTGGACTGCCCAGAGACACTGCAAATTGTCTTCATATCACTAATTTATCATTTAATCGTAATTCACAAAACAATAAATATGTACCTTGAAGTCAAATAAAGACTTGCAATCCCCTCTTGAATGGCAGCATTCTGCTCCCTCTGAGCAGCCAGGAGTCCCTGCCTGATCATCCGAGGCTGAATTTTAGCTCAATCTTGTTACAAATAATGGTATTCACTGCAGTTGTATAAAAGCGACTTGCATGTTCCTGATGTATGGAGGGCTAGGATGCAGTTGTTAAATCCAAGCAGCAGCTAGGCTTTAAAGATTTGCAATTGCACAAAAAGCACTGATAAAGAACAGTTGATTTCTCTCATTATGTAAAATGTGGATGCTCTTGTCTTGGCCCAAGAGGTAAAAACATAAGATTTCCTGCTACTTACAGGTCGTTTGGCTGAAAAATACAGTCCCTTTGCAGTTCGGTCTATTGGCAATTAGATAACAAATACAGGACATGTAGATGGAGTCAAAAACATTGCTGTGCTTTACAGCCTGCTTGCACAATAACTCTCTAGCTGGTGATGAAGAATAAAAAAATTCCCAGATAAAAACCATGGAGCAGATGTGTAAAGTAGCAAAGGCCTGGCTGATTTCAACAGAGCTATGTGGATTTACAGTGGCTGAGGATTCTGTCCCTTACTGACGGAGATTTGAAGCTCCTACAATTAACTAAGAAAACTCAATAAAAGTGCCTTCTGCATGCAGGTCGTACGTCCCATGAAAATGTTATGGTCCTTCCAAATCAGGTTCCCTATTGCATGTGAAATTCATGCCAGAATCACAAGACTTCTTTGAGATGCGTGTGGAGAGGGAGCTGTGCAGAACATGAATAGGATATTGGGATATCCAACACACAATATGGAACAGAGAAAGATGTCTGCAGAAATTCTTTTGTGGTAAAGATTGATCAAGCACGTTAATCAAGAAATTAAAAATGGTGTCACTTAAACAGAGAAGATGATTCCAAGCTTTTAGGTCAGCCCCTCCAAAAAATGCACACAATTCCAGTAATATACATGAGAAATTGTGTGTGTTTGTGAGGCCAGCAGCAAAGACCTTACCTCTTATCAGAGGAAGAAGGATAACCCCACGCTTGGTAATGCCCAGGCAGTGTACGTACCATGTCAAAATCCCCCATGAGGCTCGACACAGCCAAAACAGAACAGAAGCAAGAAGACACAACCGAAATGATGAAGGGAAAGAGCCATGGGGAGTCTTTTGGTAGAACAACCAATTATATGCAGCAAAAGTATTTACCATCACTAACTACATAGTTATGCACTATATGCACTACAAGCAGCTGTTTTACTTTATTGCTAGTAAGAGACTCAGAAAAGTGAATTTTCATTACGCTGCTAATTCCACACTGGATACAGAAGGGAGGAGGGCTGAAAAAACAACAAACATGCTGAAGACACAAAAGGAGTTTTGGCTCATGAAAGTTTATCTCTGCTAATAAAGAGAATAAATGGACATCAAAGTAAAGATGTCATTAGCACTAAGGTGCAGCACTTTGTCACTAGTGGAACAATGCAGTGTGGATCCTTTTGTTGGCTCCTGGATGATAATATGGATTTATTTTCAATACAAGCTGTAAACTGAAAAATTTGAAAAACATCACCTTGAGTAGTAGGAATGTTTTTAAAGAAAGTGGTTTGAGATGAGATTTCTTTTCCTACTGGTGCCTGCAATCAGCTGTCATGATTATTTGCATAAACAATTACTAGATTTCAAGAAGCAGGACTTGAAAAGCTCAGGAGCAGAGTCACTTTCTTTGCATCACTAAAACCTTGACACTTCTGGAGAACGGTATTTCTTACCCATTTGCATATGAGCACATATTTATATCACACCGAGAGGACTATCCATGACGTGAGTGGCACAGCTTAATGACAACCATATTTATGACAATCTTTTGGTTCCATTACCTGCACCGTGTCCCACTAATCTGTGTTTCTGGGATTCAAGCAGACATCCCAGAATCTGTCAGTCTTAATATCAGTCTGTGCACTGTCTCCTTCCCTGTACTGGCTCAGAACTGTAACAAATATCAATCTCTTGGCAAATTGCAGACTTTTGATTTGAAAATAAAATGAATAGGAACCTGCTAGTAATTTGGTGGACTTCAAAAAGCAGTTGCTCTTAGGAAAAATCTTGACCTCTGTGTGAGCAACTTTACAATATGAGAACACCCTGGAAATACTGAGCAATCCAGATTAATTTACAAAAAATAGCATTAGTATACTTCAAAACTTGTAATAATTTCAGAAAGCAATTTCTAGCTACAATTCTTCACGTGCAGAATACAGGACAGCACAGTGCAGTAGAAAAGCCATTGGACCTATAACATCTGGGTGACCCATGTCTCTAGGAGGTGGGTGGTCACCATTCCTAACTTGTATTGCTGGAGCCTTTATGTGACAGGGTTTTCTTTGTCTGTCTGGATGTGATGTGGGTCCGATCAACAGCTGGTCACAAATAGTGTGGCTCTCCCCTTTTCATCAAATGGGCTTTGAAAGAGGCCACCTAGCAGATGTATGCGATTATGCTCATGTTGGGTGTGCATTTAAAATAAAATTGTTAAGGTTGTAAAGTCAAGCAATCAAAACAGTGGTACTAGAATTACGGGTGGCTGTCGGAAAGCAGTACATGATCATATATTTTCTCCTAATTTCTGCAAAAAGGAATTGAACTAAAATAAGCCTTATTCTGGCATTTTTCTTTTGCAAATGCATTTTTGTTTGTGCATGTAGCTAAAAATGACTCAATTCTACATTTGAATGCAAACATGGAGTTCTCTTAATCAAATCCCAGCATCTCCAGTCTCCTTTAAATTCTGACTGGCAGCACCCACAAGATTATGTGTTTTGGTTTGACAGTAAGGGAGAACATATGAGCAGCTCTAACAGGACAAACCCAGTGCATTGTGCACTACTTTACATGCCTGCTGCCATTGCAAGTCACCCTCAAGCGCGACCATCTTGTGTTCCATGATAATTGCAACAAGGTTTTGCAAATCAATTAAATTCCACATTGTCTCCTCTCTGTACACAAACAGCACAGAAATACCGTGTCATTTTTTTTTTCCCCAGCGATTCAGCACTTCAAGTTACATTTTTGTCATCCTTTACCTTTACCTCGATGTTCACATTGTCGCTGTCAAGCCAGGAAGCAGTAGTGACAGCCGCATCTTGAATAGCCATCTTTCACTCTCAAATAATCTAGTTTGCAATGGGTATCTTTACCTACTATTCTTCTATTTTCCATCTCATGAGCCGCCATGAAATTGACATTTAAAACTAATTGTACGGTAAAATCCCGCGGATTCCAGAAACTGTGTCTGAGATTTGTGGTAAGGCAGCAGGACCAGATTCCCCCCTGTATTAGTTTTCTCTCTGCTACATAACTGTGAATGAGTGCTAAAGGGGATTATTAGGCCCCAGTGGTGAGATAGAGTGCATATAACTAATCTGCATTGCTTATCTCAAGCAGACAGTGGTCTGTCAGGACCTGTCTACATGCCCTCCATGCTTGTCCCTTGCCTTTATTGTCTTGCCGCTGCTGTTGCTGCTGGTGGCTCTCCTCTGCTCTTATAAACAACCAATTACTGCCCCAAACAGATGTGTGTGGCTATGATCAAATAATTTAGTTGGAGTGAAGAGGCCTTAAACAGGTCAATTCCATTCAGTTAGACATGGTATCTGAGCGAAGGCGAAAGGAGGCACTGCAGGGTGACCCGAACTTGTGAGTTATTGAGAGAAGGTAAACTTAGGACAGCGGATAATGAATCACCTTTCACCAGTTAACACTGTAAAAATACATAAATGAAAGCTGGGGAATTATTTAAAGATCACTTTTGCCACTGAAAATCAAATGGTTAACAGAAAAGTATATTCCTTCACAAAGTACATTTCATTTAATTCATTTAAATTAATAAAAGACACATGCCTCCCTGCAATTAGCCATTAGTTTATAAAGCTAAAAAACTAAATATAGACTCAGCAGAGCAGTGGGTAAGTTTCGTGGGATATTTCTAATTAATTCTGGTACTGATGAACTGTAATCTCCAGCAAGAGAATTCGATACAAGTGCTTTTGACAAGGTATGATTTCCATTAAAATACTGTGCTAACTTCAGGGTTTATAGGTTGCATGTTCAATAAATTTGTATTTAGCTATTGTCTTCCTCGGTCTGCCGGGGAAACAATGCGTATCGGGCAGATGCTCAGACATCAGAACAATTAATGTAGCTTTCAAGAAGAAAAAACAAAAAGAGAACAGCTTTAAATCTTTTCTGCCTATGCAACCACCAACCACCCTACATGTGATCATAAAAAACCACGGTTGTTTGATGGGTAAAGCTATAACCATAACCAAAAGCCATGACCAAGAGGGTGAACAAAACAATCCTTTTATTCTCTCCTCCTGATTCAAAAGTGCTTTAAACAGCAAGATTTTATATTCTGCAATGCTGTCATACAGCCACCCAAGCATAATGACCTGATCCGCTATAAATTCACTGGGGATTGGGCCCCACCTGTGAATTTCCATAGAAGCAAGCAAAATTCTCTTGCAAGACTCAATCAATACCATTCACATCATGTCTAGCTAAGATATATAAATATTCATATGCCCAGGTAAGAATTAACTGGCAAAAGAGGGTTGCAAATACTGGAGAAATCTGAGATAGCTTCACTCAATTTCCCAAGAATGTCTCAGAAAATTTCTCAGACACCCCCACAACTAGAAGAGAACCTCTGCCCAAAAGAGCTTACGATCCTTAGGCTTTGGGTATGTTTTTAACACATAGCTCCATACAGCAGGCAGCAGACAAGCTGGCTCATATATAAGGAGCGCTGGAAGTGATATGAAACCTCTTCTGGACCTTCAACTGCCCTTTTACCTCAAAGCAGCAATGAGTTCCACAGGTTTTTCATACTTAGTGAAAAGGTAAGTACTGCACTAAGGGAAAGCTTTTCAGAAGAGCAGAAGTTGAAGCGGCAGCTGTAGATTCCCCCTTTATGTGAGCTGAGGACAAAACCACAGGTGAACAAAAAGAGAGTGGGGGGTAAATCCAGAATATATGAAATGAAAGAGACTAGCATACTTTGTATGCAGATGGAATAGACAGAGGGACAAACATAGAGATAAAAAGATAGGGAAACAGGAGATAAGAGAAGGACTGAGAAGAGGACAAAAGGCAAACAGGTCTTTGGGACTGATGAGGAAGCACTGGAGGAACATAACCAAGGCGGACCTCCACATTGAGGGCTGCGTTAGGGACACTAAAGAAAGAATTTCATGGCTCTTACCAAGAAAGAACTCAAAACAGGTTTAAAACTAGAGAGGGAGTACAGTTTACCGGTGGGGAGCTAAACCACAAATGAAAGGAAGGACTTTACCTGAAGTCATGGTCCAATTTACGGTTAATTCTTTGTTAATCTCAGTGTAGCTGGAACATAGCTCTTAGCTCCAGGTATCTGGAAAGGGACACCATACCTGGAAACTTGAGAACGTATGTGATCCCAGTGTGAATTTCAAAATAAAAAAAAACTGAGTAAATACCTGGCCAGTTAGCCTACCTTGTGCTGTATGCTGCTACAGCAACTCGGCCAGCATTTACCAGCTGCCTGAAAAGGTTTGTCCAGAAAAGCATACTCAGATATATCCATACAAACAGCCAATGCCCGAGTTCACACTCCCAGTTTTCACAGAATAAACCCTGATCATCTGTTATATTTACACACAGTTTTACAGACTGTCAGCATATCCTGCATTTTGTACTTGCTTATCTCTGCTCTATACATTTAAGACTTAATCTTCCGATTAATTTCTGATCACAGAAACAGAATACGACACAAAATAGAACAGAAACAGCATAAATCACGGCTAGATCATGGAAAATCTGAAGTAGTATGTTCCTAGGCCACATTCTTGCTGGAAAAACTGGAAGTATGAAACATGCAACCTTCAAACCTGGAATACAATTAAAGACCTAAAATGCAGTTTTTAAACCCGTCTTAGGTTTTCTGTTATTAGCTGCTCATCATCTTCCTGAATCCATTTGTGCTACTTCCCATCCTTGCTATCAACAGTGGCTCTTACCAGTCAGGAACAGACTATTTCAGTTAAATTCAGTTAAAAAGTGAGCATGGTGAAGACAATCTAGTTGAGTTGATGCACTCCATTTTGGAAAACTAGTCAAACAGTAGACTGATAGATTGACAAAAAGGTAAAATATTACTAAGCTATTTTGAGTCAACGTTTTAACCCACCTTGTGAAAGCAAGCCACTGGGAAAGCTCCTGTACCTGGAGTTTTCCCACATCCTGGGGCAATGCAGCTCTCAGCTCAGAAACATGCCCTCTGTAGCCTTCGGGCCAAATCTATACCATCTTTGCATAGTAAGAAAGCACCATCAGCAGAACAACGTATTATTTAAACAAGGGGCTGACCTGCAACACATGCCCGGTGCTGTGCCATATTAACCTTACCAGCTGAAACCTCTCTGCTTGAAATACTGAGGATCTCTATTAGTCACACAAGTAGTCAGCAAACAACAGATTTGGTGGCCCAGCTAAAACCACATGTGACATCTTCCAAAGTCCAAAAAGCACCAACTGAAGCAGAACAAGAACCAGGAAATCCTTTCCTAGTGCCATGATTTAAAGGAAAATAAAGAAAACCCTTAAGTGCAAAGCCAGTTGCTGAGCTGGTGCACAGGCATAGAGTCAACTTCTGCCATGCCTTTTGCACAGAAGACTGCAAATGATGCTGACAGCTAAACTGCTTGTCCCTGGGCTCTCTTTAAAGCCCTCCTGCAGAGTCCTCAGCAAGCACAGGGCTCCCACAGATCACAGCTAAATTACAGCTTCATCTCAATGACTTGCAGCTCTATCATTTTTTTCCATACCGACAACAATGTGCATCTACACTTTGCCTGGCCAAGTTGTTTGAAAGACCAATTCTGTCTTCAACAACTGTTTCCAGCTTTGCTCACCTCCGTGTTAAAACACTGACTTTTGTACAACCAGCCCCTGCATACACCCATCTGCTGGATTGCTCTTGGGTCGCTCAAGTACAGCTTTAGAAAAATTGATGCCAACAAGAATATGGGCTAATTTTTCATTAAGGCACAAGTGAGATCTAAGACACAGTTCACATAATGCACTGTAATTTGGCTGTTTGGGCCCTTCCAGCCAAATATATCAAGCATTCATTAAAAAGTATTTAAGTAAGAGAATACTCATGAGGAAATACTAAATTTTCATGAGGCAACTCATGCCAAATCACAGAGCAGAGACCAACCCAGAGGCGGAGGCTCCAAAAAAATAAAAGTAGCAATTAGCATAAGCATAACAATAATAAGCATAATCAGAACAAACTGATTTCTGCTCTCACCAAGACGACCATAAATCTGGCTTGGGGTTGGTCCAGAATGGGTTGGAAAACATCCCAGGCAAGTAACTCTTGCTTATCCCTGGAAGGTTTCCAGTGTAACACCCAGGTAGGGGTATTCTCAACCCAGATACTATTATAAACACTCACTGTACCACTGGGTACATGGTTTAGCTGCTGTTTATGCTGAATAACTAATGAATTTTAGCTTCAGTCCAAAGGAGGTAGAAACCATTGGATGTGCATTTAGCAGTGATAAAAATCAATCTGTAAAAGAACAGATGTGGCCCCTGGTTTGGTTAGGATATTTCTAAAATATTAAACAACCCTTTTTCATGATATAAATAACAGGAGCGTAATTGAATTAATATTGACTAGTAGTAATTGCTCCTTGTTCCTCAAGTCTGCCTTTTATTGGTGGGGGGAGTGGTGGAGGTTATTGCCTCTTAAAAAAAAAAAAATCCAGAGGCCCTGAAGCACCTTTTCTGCCTTATTATTATTGTAATAATGAGGGCAACTGATTTGATCTCTCCTTACACAATACTGCAGCACAGCGATGGCTAAATAAACAGCCAAAGTCCTTTTGTCCCTGTGGGCTGTTTCTCGGTAATTAAAATCAATAGGATCTTTCTCGGAGGATCTCTTTAACCTCATAGAGCTACACTGTTCCAATCAGGCAATGTAAAACAAACAAATGAACTTGCAGTCCTTGTTGAGAAAAAAAATAAATACAAGCAACACATTATTTTGTTAGGATAATACTGGTTTTGGAGAGGGTCATGGAAGAGGCTGTATTTAAACATTTAATATTATTCCTTTCCCCTTCCCCCCCTCTTTCTGGAAAAAAAAAAAAAAAATACTCTGGCAGCATCCTCTATTCCCAGAGGTCATGTGAGCTGAAATAGTCCATTGATCTTCCTTCTTTCGGAAAGGGAATAGGCAACAGAGGGAAAATAAACATCACCCACTTGAGACTTGTGATGACTCAGGACCTCTCTGTGTAAGGTGCTGTACATTTAAGGTTCAAGAGGAAAGTAAGTGAAGGTCCCCAGAGTTTCACTGTTGCTGGCAGATGCAGTTGCAGCCAAGGACAGTGCAGCCTACAGAGGCTCACATCCCCGGGCTATGCACCTAGCCCATGGTAGGTATCACTGGCACCACTCCCAGGGAGTTATGGTGGTGATGACCGGCATGTCGCATACAACAGCCAGGAAGAAAAGACTTACCCCGCATCTCTCAGGAATCTCAAATCCCGAGCTGTTAATCAATGCTGGGTGAAGCAATTAAGCCGCATGACAGATGGCAAGAGGGGGACCCTATCCTGGTCAATACAAGCAAGAGCATTTTGTCTTGGGAAACGTAATGCTGCTGAGCACTACTGCTTAATACCTCCTCTGGACAAATCTGCTCGGTGGTCCCGTGCCCAGGCCCACAGCAGGGTGAGGTGAGCTCTGGGATGCTACTGCCGGCTGACCCAGTAACAGCCTCTCCTTTCTGGCTGTTCCCAGGTAGTTTGCATGATCCAGGGGCTGCTCTGTACCCATGGTGGGCCATGAAAGCACTTGACCAAATCCTGGACCTAAGCCAACGGGTACTAACACCAGCAAACAACAGGAGGGAATCCATCCCCATTAGCTGCCTTTCAGTCCCAACACACTGCCACCAGAAGCAGCGAAAGTCCAAACAGCCATGCAAGAAAGCAGCATTTAAAATTAGAGGGATTTTACAAGGAGGCAATTATACTTGGTTAGACAGATGCTCAGGAATGGGTGGGGAGAGTCAATCTTACGCTCCAGTGGTTTTACAAGGTGTTTCCAAAGGTATAAAAGCAATATAGTAAGTGCTGCAACAGGGAAACCTAAACATCAAGCTGCTTTCATGGGTATCTCTGCTCCAGGATCCAGTTTGACCTGTTGACAACTGTCATACACGGTACAGCCACATACAAGCTAATAGGAAAGCTTTCAGCACTTTGACACAATGAAAGGAAAATCCCTTTGCTTGGATTTTTAGCAACGCAGCTGTCAGCACTTTGACCACCAGAAGGCCCTGGCTGGGCAAAAGGAAGACTTGAGGCATAATGTTATACGTGCCAGTGTATATTACATGTACCTTCTAGGCGCTCCCAAGATTTGCCAATTATTATGGGTAACTAATACTTCCATATATAAAAGCTGCTTCCAATTGTTCATAGGTCTGGCAAACATTAATCCCATGAGCTGGAATTTTTTCTCCTCAGGCTTGTGCCTTTGGTAAGCGTACTCTGGAAAGTTTCATCCAAAATGGGTCAGCTGTTTCTAAGAAGGAAAAAAAAAGTTAAAAGTTAAAAATAACAGACATTGTTTAAAGCCTATCACATGCTGGAAAATCCTCCCTTTGAACAGTAATAACCCCTTCACGTGCTGGGCAGGAACTAGGTATTTGCAGGTGAGGTGACACAAAGGAGCCATAACCATGGAGATCTGTGGAGTTAAGAACTGTGGGGAAAAAAAAAAAAAAAAAAAATCTCTCTGTTCACCTGCTCAACAAAGGTTTCCTTAGATTCTACTGGCTCTTGAATAAGTAATAATACTTGCCCCATCCCTGAAAGTGTTCAAGGCCAGGCTGGATAGGGCTTTGAGTAACCCGGTCTAGTGGAAGGTGTCCTTGGCCATGGCAGGGAAGTTGCAACTAGGCAATCTTTAAGGTCCCCTCCAACCAAAACCATTTGGGATTCTAAAAAAAAAAAAAAAGTGATGACAGAGAGATCCTGCCCACAACTGGGCAATCTGCAGACAGGGTTGGGAGGATCTAGCGCCCTGAAACCAGGTGGGGCTGAGCCACCAGCGCAGGAGAGAGCGAGAGAGCAGAGATGACACAGATCACACAGGCACGAGGCACGTTTGAGTTCTCGGTGTCAAAAGCAGAGGCAGCCATCTGCAGGAACACAGTTCCCAGGTTATGTCACTCCTATGAGACACTCAGCAGGGAGGCAGAGGTGCATTTTTCTTTTTTTTTTTTTCCCCCCAAACCCAGGCCTATATCAGTAGCCAGCCTTGCGATGCCCACACTGAACTGCAGAAAATTAAGGCTTGAGAGCACCATGCGGAGTCATCAAGTCTATCCTGCTTTCCAAAAGCAGGGTCAGCTACAGCTGCATCATTCCTCACGGATAGTTGTCTGACCTCTTAGATATCTCAAACCTCAGTACTTCTCTAGCCAGCATATTCCCGCATTTCATCATCCTTACCCATAAAAAGTTTTCCTAATTTGCAACACTGAATGCAGTTTGAGCCCATGAACAAAGCAGTAGATGATTTCCTCCTCTGCAACAAGAGGTAATAGGGAATATATTTGAAGACTATAGTAGTGTTATTTAACCCAAATAAAAGAATGAAATATTCTCTAAATTTAAAAATCTAAGGTTTTTTGATCATTTTATTTGTGCACTTCTGTTCTCTCACTAGTTGGTCCATCTAGTCCTTGGACTGAAGTGCCCAGCTCGGAGCCCATACTCTAATGAAGCATTTAGACACATGTGGTGAACGGCTTCTCCCTACTGGCAACAGGCTTTGAAAGGCTGCTCTTCTCAAATTTGGCACATTGCTGACCATCTTCAGCCCTCAGGAAAGTGAAGACGGCCTTTCACTAAAGCGTATCAACACTCAATTCATAAGGATTGCAAAGATTCATTTACTCTCTTAAATTTCTACAGATTTTAGCATGTTACAGGATCAAGATCTAAATGTTGGTCTCAAGAGAAAGTGATAAGCAGCACATCATCAGCACCTTTTTTTTTTTTCAAAGCAGCCTAGTAAAAAAGGCCCCTTTCCTCTGTTTTCCGTCACTTTGTTTATTCCTACTGCTGTAGATTATATTACAGTTTCATTAAAATGTTTGGTTTACTCTATAAAGCATTTTAGGGCGCAGCTGTGGAAAAGGTGCTTAAAGGGTTCAGAATTCTTCCCCTGAAAACAAGCTTCTGTATTCCTGTTTTCACTATATACAGTGCTAAAGCTCCTGTGAACAGGGCGTTTCTGTGAACATAATACTGAATTCTTCACCTTTTGGCTACACAGGCATGGAAAGGAAACACTTTACATATTTAAAACCAAAACAATCAGATACAAAAGAAATTATGTAAAAGCTGATTAAAGATAATGGAACTCTTGTGAATAAAACTGGACCTCACTTAACTCCATGCATGTCATAGATAATTATAGGTTAAGTGCACAGAAAGCTGGTGCTTCTGGTTTCAGCTCAGGGAAACTCTTTTATCGCTATAATTTCCCTGAGAGAGGAGTTGTGCTGGATTCCAGCTCCTTTTCCATATAAAGGAATTAATTGATTGTGTTTATACTGTGCTGTGCTCAGTACATGATATAGATTCCCTGGTTTGTGGTTCTCATTTTGAAGACATCAGACTCCGATGAATGCAAACAGATGGGGGCTGGGTATGAGAAACCACCCAGGGGTTTCAGCCAAGTGGTATGGGGTTTGGGGGGGGAATGTGTTTTGGTTTTGGGGGGTGGTTTGTTTTTTTTTTTTTTAAAGAAATAATCTGCTAATTAACTACTTGGAGATAAAAATATATGGATAAACTTTGTTCAAGGTAATAGCTTTCAGGTGGACCACGCTACCATTCCCTTTCAACTCATATATTCATTTACTGGAAGACAAGGGGAATATCATCTCTCCAGCTGTCATCAGATTGCAGTATTGCACAGAGGACAAGATGAGTTTGGGAGCAGGAGTTATAGGCCCTTTTCTGAGATGCGAGTTTGTGAAGTTGTGTGGTTATTTCATACTCTAAGGCTTTAATTTCATCTAGGGACCCTCACACTTGAACTCTGAATATCAGACAGCTGTTATTACTGATCTTGGTTTATCTCTTTGTGTCTATTTGCATTATCTGAACTGGAGAAGAGTGTCAGTGTCAACCGTGAGTGGCAGCTTTGTATTATCCAGTCTGCAATTACAGCAATTGCACCTCTTAAGATATTAATCAGTTGATTGCATATTTTAAATAAGCAAATTATTTATTGAGCTCTGTGGCAGCCATGAAGTCTGCCCTTTGCAGGAATACCGAAGCAGTGCTCCAACAACCGTGGTGGTGTGACCCACCAAGAAACTAAAACCCAATGATCACCGCCTAATAACCCATCATGCTACAAGCTCTACAATGACCATAATAAAACATGCCCAGACAGCCCCCGAGATGGTACAACCGTAACTCCCCATCCAGCACAGCAGCCAGTCTGAAAAGTTGCGGCAAACAATTTACTTCCCCCCCCTTTGGTGCATTTGTGCATCATTGACTCTGGCTCCGCTGTGCTCTGCCACTCATGAGTTATCCGGCCATTTCTAACTCATGAAAATAAATTGTTTATCTGCATCCAAGTTGTGCAGCGTCTGTATCTACAGATACTCAGATACGTGCAGGGTATTCTGCATCTTGTGCATGGAGCTCCCATACAAGGCTGGCGGTATCAGACTATCAGAGGAGACAAGACAAAAAAAAAAAATTAAATAAAAAAACCCAAACCAGCAGACTATTTGCTTGTGCTACTTCGCTGCAAACCCACAATTACTCCACACAGAACAAGGCAGATTTAAATTGCTACCAAGTCAGAACTCTGAACTAGCAGCAGCATTTTATACCCACTGCCAAAAAGTGCAAAAAATCATGCAAGGCGGGGCTTCAGAGTTTGGAAGAGTTACTCCTGATTTACCCTAGTGCAAGTGCGGACCGAGCCCGCTAAGCAGAGTTACGGGCTCTGCACTGAGCCATCTCCGTATCTGCCTCTCTCTGCAACGTGATACATCCTTAAGGACAGCATTCGCTCAATAGGTACATAAACTCGCAGGGATTTTATGAAGCGAATATCCTCTGTTTCTTGTTCAACCCTGTCTCACTGTATTTAAACAATACTTCTCTTTCTAAATTACCAGTAAGGTGGTAACACTTTAATTTTCAACCTGAATTTGTGCAGGACAGGAAATTTCACCCAACAGAGCCTCTCTCCCTAAGCTGCCTTTCACAACCTCTCACGGCTTTTCAGGCTTAATTTTCTGTAGATTGCTTGCCCACTCGAGAGAAGAAACTTGAATGCTCTCAGCCTGCAGAGCTGGTGCCTGCACAAAGATGTCAGGATCGTTCACCGCAGCCCCTGGATGCAAGCTTAACTGCTAGTGGCTGCTTTTAGCACGTCAATGTGAATTACTTGACTGGCGAAACGAAGCAGCAATTAAACACCTCACCACTAAGCGGAAATGAGAAATTTACTGTTTGGTCTTCAGATAAGCTAGAGCCTCCTGTGAGCTACTGTTATCAAACCCCAGGGAGGACCGGTTGGAGTTAGAACGGTCTAGGTCTGCGGCCAAAAGGGGAAATATTTCTAGTGAAACAGAAATCAATTTTTATCATTCTCCCCTTGTGGTTTTTCTTGAGTACTGATAGCAAAGGCCATGAGAAGGGAAAGCTGTTGAGGTTTAACCGAGATTACACCTGGAAACAACTGTGTTGTACTGCTCAGTTTTGGTTAAGGACACAGGGGACGGGTAAGCAGGCCAGGCAAAGCCCTCTCCATTTCAGCAGTCACCTTAATAATGGGACAAAGAAACAAGTGAAGCTCTGGTTGTGCACACAGAGGAGGCAACAAGAGAGAAACAGCCCTCCTCAGAAGTACCAACAATTCACAAAGAAGCACCCTAGATGGGATCTAGAGACCTTGATTTTGCAGGTGTTGATTCAACTGGATAACCGGATGAAAATGAGGTTTGGTTTGGGGTTTTTTTTCCCTTTTTCCTGCACATTAGATCACACAGCTGCTGGGGAACAACAAGAACATAGGGTTGGAGGTGGCAAAAAGCGGGAGCTCACAGCTTGATCAGGTCAGCTGTCACGTGAGGCCACACTCCCTTTGGCTCCTAAGTCCATCACGGATGGGAGCAAGGCACTTAGACTTCCCACCTGTAACGTGCAGCCATGCAAGTACAACCTGTTTGACGTGCCAACAGAGCTCAGAGAATCCAACAGTCCTCTCCATACAGACACACACACAAAAGAAAAAAAAAAAAAAGGAGGAATACTCTTTTTCCCATTCTTTGCACAATTTAGCAGTTAAACTGGAAGTTCTTCAGGTCAATAACAACTCTTAAATTGGCTTGTACAGTGATTGGTATAAGGGGACCTCATCTCATCTGTTTATATCAGTATCAAACAACACCTGGAGCCAACTTAAAAAGCTAACACTACTACTCAAAACCAGAGTTGCACTGAAGAAATGGGCCGTGACAGCTAATGCATTTCTAGGTACTTTTGAACCAATTCTGCATGGAGTTGTAAATTCTGAGTCTGACAGTCCAAAAATATGATAGATTGTTTGGCATTTATTAAGGAATTTACATTCTTTCATGTTTTTAGGCAACTGACTTCACTGTGATGAGCAGGTGAGCAACTTTAAGAAAATTGCTCAAGCATCCAAATCCTTCACTAAGTAAATTCTTAATTTTCATGCACATTAACATCAGTTCCTTGATTTTACACAAGCTGTGCAGAAAACAGAAAGACACCAGGAAAGAGGAGTTACCACAGCCTACCTCCAACATCTACAATATAAATGCTACTGTGTGAGATAGTGACAGTCTCTCTGTATTGCCAGTATTTATTTATCTTTACTTTGGGGGCTTGGTGCATCTGAACTATTTGAGACAGTTATTTTAGGATAAGATAATTCATGCCCTATAAATCCCTATTTTTCTCCCCTCTAACTGAAGAGGAAGCCAAGGGTGACAAGACCAGATGTTTCTGTTTGGACAAAAGAATTCTGTTCCACACATTCAACTACAACGGCCTGAATTTTAAATTTCACACACAAAATATCCTCAGCCCAGTGTCTGCAAACAATAAGTAGTTATAAATTATACCATGTAGCCCAAAAAGTCAGCCAGCCGTGAAGCAAAGGCAACCCTCCCTCTACAAATAACAGGGCTGACCTTTTCCACAGCAAGATATAATGCACCATCAATGTTCAGCATCTTAAAGTAATTTCTGAGCTTCAATAACAGAGTACCCAGACCTTGGGACCAAACTCCAGAAACACTTAAAATCCTGAATTCCTACTCACCGAGCGCTCAACTCTTCACAGGATCAGCAACAGCAGCAACTTTTCCAATTATGTGACTGGCCCATCATGTTTTTCCTCCATGGAAGACACCGAGTACTTGTTGCTCTGTAACAACCTGAAATATCTAGGTCCTAATCCCAGCTGAATTCCTGACCTTATTCAATTCAGAAGGTCATTTGTACCTTTGGAGTGAAAAATCAGTTTGAGGGCCAAAAGCATCAACATCAACGAAAGCCAGATTCTGCATCTAAGAATGCCTTCCTTGGTCAGAAAAGAAGTTCATGTCCCATAAGCACTGCTTCTGCCACCCTGCAGTGTCAGTGATCTCACCTGACTATCTGTATTTAGCTCTCTGCTTGGCCAACACACACCACAGTTACATGTTCTGCATGGTTAATCCACCTCTTGCACACGCTGTTGGTAACTCATTTGTGCATTAAAAAAAGGCTTCAGTGTCCTTTTCGCTAAAAATACTGTTTTTCATTCTGCATTCTGGTAGCTCACTATTTGGTGACCCAGCCCAGAGCAGCACCACCAGCTAGTCCAGGAACAGCTCTGCACGTGCTTGATTGCAACCCATTGACATTACACCAATATTTCCCCAGCCTAAGGCATTCCTGGAATTCAGGACTATGGTTTTGTCCTGAATGTTTTTTATGTGTATTTGAGAGGAAGTCACAAACATGTCACTGCTGTATTCCTAAAATCCTTGAGACAGAACTTCCATCAGTGCCAAACCCTTAGATTCCAGCTGAAATCAGTGAAGGCTTTATCATTCTCCTCATGTTGCATCAGCTCACGTGATATCTGTGATTTATCTCTTTATGTCCATCCCCTGTTCAGCATCTTCCCTGAAAAAAACCAAACAAACCAAAAAAAACCCCCAAAACCAAAAAACAACTATGTCACATCCCGTTCTGCCCCACACCCTGCATGACATCTGGGTAGGCATCCCCTGGTATCAGCGTTCTGGAGCTGGTGGGATTTCTTCCCCTCTGTGCCCAGGAATTTAGAGAAAATGGAAGAACAGACTGACAGCCCAGCAGGTTCACACAGACAGATTTTTTTCAATATATTCTGGGATGGGAGGATGCCTCTCCTCCCCCCTCTCAGCGAGGCAGCCAGCCTGGAAAGAAGGGGGATGGAAAAGTCAACTCCCGATTTAAAATCATTTCAGGCTGAGGTTTTGCCAGAGGAATCACAGCTGTGACATGCCCACCACTCTAACCATGGTGAATGAATCTGGCCACGAATCGTTAAGCTCCCCAAGCATCCAGCGCTCTCAGCCTGCTACTAATCACTCAGAAATCTGGCTCTCCGGACTATTTGTCGTAAGAAATTGCTCCAATTCAAAAAGATGATCTGGAAGTTTAATATTAATCAAAACGGGGCATGTACCAGCAGAGATGCAGTTTAAACGTAAGTGCGAGATAAAGGAAAATAATTGCGTTCACCAAATTCCACACTGACGTGAGAAAAATACCTCACCGGTGTCAAGGCAAAGCAGAGGCATTACCAAGCCACCTCTTCCCAGCCGCAGTGGGGCTGGAGCACATGCAGAACTGAAGTTTGATATATTTTTTCTATCCAAGAGCATTGCTGGTCCAGGCAGAGCACAAGTGGGTTGCAGCCAGCAGCTGCAAAACTGCCTACTCCAAGGTGTCTTACCTGACTGCAAATGCTAGATTTGTGAGTCCGAGTTGTTATCTAGGCTGCAGTGAGAAATGGGAATTTTGGGGCCATAATTCATCTCATCCTAAGGCAGCTGTCCAGAACAGGTTAAGTATAACACCTTTAGAGTAAAGAGATAGGGATGACACCCGGCTGTGGGGCTAGAGGCAGGAGCGGGGTGGTAACAGCACTGTGCTGCTCATCAGGGCTGAGATAATTTGGGAAGCAGTGTCCTTCATTTGCAGTCTGGCAGTACGCGAGCAGCTTCATTCTTTGGAAGCCCAATGCCTGTTTTCCAGCCAAACCTGCTCAGCCCATCTCTAGTTAATTAAGTTCTGCTTTAAAACCAATAGCAGTGTTGCTGGGCTCTGCAATTGTCCTCCAGTGTCAAAAAAAATGATACATGTGTTAATGTCCTGCACGTTTTAGGCTTGGAGAAGCAAACTGACCCTGTGGAACAGTCATTAGTTGTTTTTTTAATTAACTGCTCCACATTTTCCCCCCAGATCTCGCAACAACTTGCAGAAATGGGGAAGCAAAGCTGCTTGGCAATAAATGGCAGCAGTTGTGCTCATACGCCAGAACAACTTTTGTTCTCACGGATGTTTGTCACGAGGCTGTCTTCCTTTTACCGGCACCAAATCTACATCAAATGGAGTTTTTAAAACAATGTAATGAGAGTACTCACCATTAAACTCCCATCTTCATTAGTATCTCATTTAACTGCTGAATTTATATCCCCAAGCATCTTTAATTTATTGATTGTTTCTAGGAGGGTTTTTCTCCTGCATTATTTTTCTTTCTATTTAGCATCAATTAGTGGAATCTGGGCAATGATTTGTATTCAGGTTTTGACATAGCGGGTTACAGATGTTTAAATGATTTTACTAAGCTCTCATCTGTGATCTCATAGGCGAAATATCAGAACTGAAGTCTCCGCTAAGACACAGGCACCCTTTTCTAAGGACACACAAGCACATTGAGCACAAAATTCAGACCCTGTCTCCCCTCTCCTGCCCTGGGCATCGGATGGAGCTGATCAGGCAGCAGCAATCCACAGGCAGCCACGGGAGGCCAGGCCTCGCCTCCCAAGCACCACTCTGAGCATCACGGACACCTGCCACACGCTAACGGCAGCAACCTCTTCCCATAACCCAGTCTGAGGCACATCCGTTATGGTATAGCATGTGCTGTTGCACGCATCTGGGAAGAAGACACTTGAAAGGCCCTGGAAAGCCACTGCAAGTTCCTGCTGCACACCACTTAACGTCTAATAGACTAAATATGGGAAGGTAAAGATGTACTGAGAAAAGAAACAACTGCCCAGACACCCACCAGTAGCAAGAACCAAGATCAGGACAACACCTGCAGCATGCTTCACCTCCCCAAGCTCACAGTGCAGCTTTCCTTGATGCTGCTGATGGACCCTCACTACGTGCCATCAGAAAGGCAGGAGGTCTGCAATTAGTTTCACAACAAGCAGGATCATGCCATAGATAGAGCTCTAATGAGTTCTACAGATGCCTAAGTAAACGTAGTAACTATCAAGACCTCATTTGATCACAGTCCCAGGAAATAGTTCAAAGTAGGCAACCAAAAACATGACAGAATGTCCACTTTTCTCCAGGAACTAAATAGCAAAGGGTATAAATCCCTGCAAGAACAGAAGAAGCCAACAGTTTGAAATTGAGACATAAGAAGCCTGAGAAGAGGCTAAGATTAATTAAGGCCCTCTAACGACTGAGCTAATTCCCCAAAACTCAGGGACTGCCAGCTTCTCAGCTAGCTCACTGTCACTCTTCCAGCAGCACTTTATATGGGCCAAATCTTGCTAATCAGCCCTAGCACAGAGCTAAGCTCACAGTGCCTCTGGTTGCACAGTCATCTTCTTCCGTTGGACTAGGGTGAGCAGCAGCACGGGCAAAAAAAGGAAGAAAATCCCTTAAAGAAAAACACTCCACTAAAACATCAATAACATCATAATATATGCAGCTTAAACAACAAATTACTTCTTTTTCATTGAGCCCATGTCCTCTCCCACCTGACACCAGGCTCTGTCATTTCCCTCTGAAAAGGAGGAGGAAGGAGGCGGGAGGGGGGAAGGGAAGGGACATCTCCATCACTCCAAACCTACCTCATTAGGTGCAGCAGGTGTTTCTAGTTTCTTCCTAACCGCCAGTGCAGAGCCTGCTGGGAATGGAACAAATAACTCTGGTAACGCCCTTAATTACAGCCTGCTGGAAACGCCTCCTGCTGGTGCTGTCAGAGGGGAGCTGCCCTGGATGCAGGAAGCATCACTCCGGGTAAATATGCTGCCTTTTTAGAACAAGAGGTGTCTCTGGCTCAGAATATAAGTGGAGAAAAAAGTGATTCAGAAATTGAGACCATTCACAAGTATCTCTTGGAAGGTCTTATGATAGTGTAGTACTTGGATCTACTCTTATCTGAATGAATTCTTAACCCCTGCCCTGGAAGAGGAGACTGGTCCAACCCATTACCTCAGGAAGTCACCCCTCAGCACATTCTCACTCCCAAAAAAAGAAACCAGCTGAGAAAACAGCTCCCCACTAGGCACCCACAGCGAAACCTGCATTTGTTGTACTATTGCTTCAGCAAATCTCCCTGGAGCTTTGCAGGGATAGAGGCAGGCGTTTATCAACAGTGAAACGCACAGTCCCAATCTAAACATAGACATGAGCAGCTACGCAGCCATGGCCATATCATACGGGGAAACACACACCCACAGGGACAATGAAGTTTCCTTATTCCCTCTTCCCTCCTTTCCCTATTCTCCCCTTAGCTAAATCGGTACCTGAGTGGCATCTGATCATGCACTAGAGCCATCGGTGGCATAAACCAGCACAATCTGCATTACTCTGGTATGGTTTTGGCCCCAGGCAACTGCAGCCCTGCCAGGGACTGTGGTACCTGGTGGTTCAGAAGCACAGGAGAGTCTGTCTCCAGCAACTTCCATGGACTGTGTTGATCAGAAAAGGCACATG
>VFFE01007859.1:2246604-2266010 GCA_008921705.1 Burhinus oedicnemus
TTTTACCTAAAAACCATTCAGTTCAGACACCATTTCAACAAGATGTGTGCTAGCACTCAACAAAACCTTTACTTGGTTTATTAGTCCTTTTTATTCAGTTTTTACTCAGGTGAACTCCAATGGAGTAGATAAAAAGAGGGGAGAAATACAATATAAGTGAATTCCTCCTGGTTTTCCATGGAATACAGCAAAACAGGAAAGGGCAAGTCAGTGGGAGCTGGGTCTCAGAGCCTCCCGAAAGCCCAGGTTTATCACCCAGTTTCTGATGGTGAATTCATTGATTAGGGAATTCATCCTTTCAGTGCCTCTGGTTGAAGGATATGCTGTCAGCATTTTAAGTGACGTGCCCTATAGAAATGTGGTGGACAGCCCTCCGAAGGGGATGCCTCCAGAGGAATTACCTTTGATTAAGGGGGCTGTTGGCTTGATGTGTCCCTGATTAAAGACTGATCATGTTCATTCTAAATGCTCGTACTGCTGCTCCTCAGCAACTTCTTGATCTTTCAGCTGTATGCTCATGTTTGTTTGAGCCCATTTCTTGGTCTTCCTTTTTATTCTCCCCCTTTCCATTAACCTAGAATACCACACTAGAGAACAGCCCCCTCAGACATTTGTGTTAGAGATCTATCAGGAGTTTAAGGAATGCAGAATGGTGTACAAGTACATAGAGAAGAGCTGTAACGATTCAGAGCTTTACGTTTTTCCACTTCCCCGTCACCACGGGTACCAAGTGCTGCAGGTAGGATGGGTTGTGGAATAAAATATGTTGTTGTAAATACCTAAAACCCAAGAATTCTGCAGCAAGCCTTCAGTGCTCGGCCTCTTGGTGGTCCAAATTGCATCCTCAAAACCCTTACATTACAGCAAATGTCGTTCCCCCTCCAACTATCATGGCACAACGCAGCACAGTGTGAATAATCACTGAAGTTTTAACACATTTCAGGTCAATCTGTCTGCCTCTCTCCTCATTGTATTGGTCATACTCCATGCAAATACTGTCCCAGTCAGCTCAGAAGACACTGAAAATCTTGTGACCCACAGAAGAGGATATTTTATTGGAAATACTACATTTAAAAGTTGTGTACATTGGACTGCATGTAGAACAGGTTTTTTCATTCATCTAGAGAATGGACGTATATATGGGTATAATCCCCTTTGCTGCAATATCTGAGAGCCATTAAGGGCTTGTACCCTTATGCCACTCCTCTGGCCAGGGGGACCAGATGCTGTCTCACATATGGGCAGCGAGTTGCAAGCCACGTGGAGGAACTTGCCCACAGATCATAGAATCATGGAATCATAGAATGGGTTGGGTTGGAAGAGACCTTTAAAAGACATCTAGTCCAACTGCCCTGCAATGAGCAGGGACATCTTCAACTAGATCAGGTTGCTCAGAGCCCCCTCCAGCCTGACCTTGAAAGTTTCCAGAGATGGGGCATCTATGACCTTTCTGGGCAACCTGTTCCAGTGTTTCACCACTCTCATTGTAATGAATTTCTTCCTTATATCTAGTCTGAATCTACCCTCTTTCAGTTTAAAACCATTACCCCTTGTCCCATCCCAACAGGCCCTACTGAAAAGCCTGTCTCCATCTTTCTTATAAGCCCCGTTTAAGCACTGGAAGGCAGCAATAAGGTCTCCCCAGAGCCTTCTCTTCTCCAGGCTGAACAGCCCCAACTCTCTCAGCCTGTCCTCATAGGAGAGGTCTTCCGTCCCTCTGATCATCTTTGTGGCCCTTCTCTAGTCCTGCCTCAACAGGTCCATGTCTTTCCTGTGCTGAGGACTCCAGAGCTGGATGCAGTACTTCACGTGGGGTCTCACGAGAGCAGAGTAGAGGGGAAGAATCACCTCCCTTGACCTGCTGGCCACGCTTCTTTTGATGCAGCCCAGGATCCGGTTGGCTTTCTGGGCTGCGAGCACAAATACTTAAGAGCAGAAAGCAAGTCCTGATTTCAGTTGCAGCAAGCTGCAAGGTTATCCTTCTTGATACTCTGCAATCGAACCAATCACCTACTAATCATTACCCATTATCAAGCCTGTGGGGAGCTCTCAGGGAACAAGGAATCTTCACAACGGTATCCAGTGGGCGTCTAGAGGTATATGGATGCAGATCCCCAAACGTTCAGGCTACTTATGGAGGGTATCCCAGGAGCACATGTTGTAGCTCAAGTTTTAGGAATCACCTTGGATTCTGAACTGAATGTAGCTCAAATAAAAAAAAATTTCCATGCATGAGTTAGAGAGGAAACAACACAAATGTCATTTAATTTACATGATAAAGTGCTGCCATTATTTCAGTATGACAGAATGCCACTAAGGGCAATTTCTGAAAATTATTTAAACAATGTAATGAGTTAAATGTCAACGTTAGCTAATTATGTTTATGCTAATTGTTAATTAGCCCCATAATGGAGACAGTCTTAATTAACAATAGTTATGTGTGTGTGTATGTGTGCGCGAAAAAGACTGTGTGTTGAGAGTAAGAAGCTGCAAAAAAAATGTTGTAAGTAATTTAATTTCCTGTAATCATAAGTATTTCATTTCAGACATTAACGAGAATTTTTCAATATACTTTAGAAAAGATGTCATTAACTTACCATGTATCTGTAAGCAATCCTTTCTATATAACATCTGTTATGTCACAATAATAGCAGCATCTTTTTTTTTTCTTTTTTTTTTTTTTTAACTGTGAATTGTGGAAAGCTGGTTCTGTCTCTGTAGCTACAGATTTCTTCTGTGACAGGGAAAAACATACACTTTGGAAATATAGGCAATGTTATGACAGAGAGGTCAGCATAACTGAATCTCAGGCTAAAGAAGGTCACTAATTTCCAAGATAGCAGGAAATTCTTGTTTGTCAGAGGAAAAGTCATTAACAGATTGATGCTTTTATCTATATATAGAGTTGACACTTTTATAACAATAAACCTCCTGCAACGTGGTCTGATTCTAACAGCAATGGCCTAAATTTAAAAAGCAGTAACTTTTTTCCTTTTTTTACTTATCACGTAATGTGGGGAAAAAATCACACTACGATGCAGCCTGCATACTCACGATCCAGGGGCTTAGAACACACGCTGGTAAAGTATTTAAATGCAGGGTTTGACTTAAAGCAGATACTTCAGCCTATCCCTAGGCTGCAAAGCAATTTGGAGCATCTTAAAGGCTTTGCTGAGCTGAGACTTTCCTCCCCAAGTTCTCACTCCAGTTTCAGCTGGGGAAGATCATTGCAAAGTCTTCAAGAGTTGTCTATGTTTAGGGCACTTAGACTAGCCCCAAAATACCTAAAAGGGGTCTTAAAGGAGAAGTGTATATAGGGAAACTGGAAATATCCCTTCTGGAGTTTCATAGTCCCACCTGGAAGCAGCTTTCCAGCTCCACAGCAGCTCTGCCTGACCTTCAACAGGACTTTCTGAAAGGAATCACTCTGAACCAGAGAAGGGATGAGTAAATTAGAGGACAGGGGCACCTGCTAGCTTGAAAAAGCTTCAAGAGAAAATTAACACATTAAAGACTGTTAGATTTCTGCAACCACATACACATGTAGTGAGATGCATTGTATACCAGAGTACCGCAGAGCAGGTACCGCCAGCTGTGGACATCAGTCATAGAATCATAAAACAGGTTGGAAGAATCAGGTTGGAAGGAACCTTGAAAGATCATCTGGTCCAAGTCCAGCCTTTCATAGGAAAGGGAGCCTAGATGAGATCCCCAGCTGTCCTTCAGGACTGATGTGAATTATAGGCTTTCTAGTATCTATGAGGAGGTCATCAAAATGATGGAGCCAGATACTTCATAGAGTTTCATGGTGGGAGGATAAGAGAGAATAGGCACAAGCTGAGACAAGACAGACTGGAAACAAGCAGGAGATTTTTCATGGGGACAGTCAAGGAGGCAAACAGTTACCCAGGGAGGCTGTACAGACTCCATCCTTGAAGGTTTTCAAAGCAAAACTGGATAAAGCCATGAGCAACCTGGTCTGACCTCAGAAGTGGCCTTGCTTTGAGCAGGAGATTGGACTGGAGACCTCCTCAGGTCCCTTCTAACCTGAATTATCCTATGATCCAATAAGCCTACATTTTGGATGCACAGTTCTCGTCCACAGGCCACACTGCTCATTACTGTCCCCTAACTTAAAGCTGACAGTACTTTTTTAAAATCTGAGTTTGCTTGGGGCTGAATGGATGTATATTGGGCCAAACTCGGCTCTGAGAACCAGAACACAAACCTGTCTATCCTAGCAGAGCTGCCCAGGTGTAACTGAGAAGAGAGGCTGGCCTGGAGTGTGTTTCTTAAATCCAATTAAATGCCCATGCTGTTGTTAATAATGTCAACGCTTTAATTTAAGTTACACCACCACTAAGCATAGATGCAGCCAGTAGTTCAGTGGCTCACCAGAAGGTAATGGTGGGCTATTAATGACATACCAGGTCTTCAGGGATGAGAGAGCCGCTGGGAATAGCACTGGTACCTGCAGCTACTCTCTCTGTGTACTGCAAGCTTGTGTTTTTGACTGGCCTCGTGGAGTCGGCAGCCCTTGGCTGCTGTATCACTCCTCGAAAGGAGAGTTAAAACCCTTTTTGAACTCTTTTGTGGCTTCTGGTGGGGGGAAAGTGTTTTCATACAGCCACGAGGCATATGGTGATGTCAGAGTTCCTGGATCAAATATAGGAGCCGAAGTGTCTGTAATGCTGAGGAGAGCTTGTAAAGCCAAGATCATCTACACAGATGATCTATCACTACAGCCGTGGCTCTCTGTGCCCCTCTTCAGCTTCCCTATGTCCAGCCCTGAGGAATTCTTATAGAATTTGGCCTTGAGGAGCTCAAGAAGATATATTTATAAATAAGCACAACATAAAACTGTGAAAAAAAACCATAATCATTTCCTATCCAACATGCCAAATTGTCTGCTTTGATGCCTTTATTCTGTGAATGAGAACATAAGCAGATCTTGTACTTTTAATAGGCTTAATTAGTATCTGAAAAAATTACTGTTGCCTTAGAAATACAGTTCTGCACTTCAGTTCTGCCATAGTTATGCAGGAATGAGTATAAATGCAAATGATTAAACATAGAAGACTGCAAAATTACCTTTGTAGTTAGTTGTATATAACATAAAAGCAGCTTTCAGTCTCCAAGACATCAGTTTATAATTACATTCATAAAAATAAATTACAAACATCAATTAATTCTACAGTGGTTACACAAAAGAAACCAGAGTTCCCTTTCACAATCACTTCTTCTACTTTTTAGCCTTTACTCAAACAGTGGAAGTTTTAAGTTTGTACACAAGTTTTTCTAACAGTAAACTCTCAGCCTGACTGGTTGCAAGGAAGTCAATGAGAAAATTATGTGTTTCTGTGTGAGATCAAGGCTGAGAGGTGGGAAATGAAGGTGGACACTGTGTATTGTTAACTGATTAACAGACACTGGGAGTCCCACCTTCAGCGTGGCA
Organism: Burhinus oedicnemus; assembly: GCA_008921705.1. NCBI lineage: Eukaryota > Metazoa > Chordata > Aves > Charadriiformes > Burhinidae > Burhinus > Burhinus oedicnemus. The sequence goes on from VFFE01007859.1 coordinate 2,252,060, forward strand.
TTTCTTCATGGGGTTTCCAGCTACACGGTACAAAAAAGGAGACGCCCATGCTACAGGAACGGGTGTGGTGCTGGGTAACTGGGGAGCTGAGTTCAACTTCTGCCTCACCTGATGACCTGCTCAGAAATTAGAGATGCTATGGAATAAAGTGTGGGAGATCAACATTTGTCTTCATACAGACTGGGAACAAAGCTTGATGAGTTGTAATTCTTACTGGAAAAAAAAGAAAAAAAAAAAACCTGAAGGAAGCAAGTGCTTTGGTTCAAATTAAATGTTTCGTTGTAGTTCCCTCTGTTTTTATTTTTTACAAGACAATATCAGCTTTTCAAAATGAAAAATCATTTTAAAAGTAAACTTACAAATTAAAAAGTTCTGTACAGGGATGGTACATTTCACCATTGCCAGGACATGGGTATCAGGAGATAGCTCATGTTGATACTGTTCTGAGAAGCAGTTCAGTGGCAGTCAGCAGCTTCCATCAACAGAAAGATGGATGTTTCCCTTACCTACACTATATTTGCCCTTCAACACATCCATTAGCCTATGGATCAGTCTACTCCCATCTGGAATCATAGTACTCAGCTGGTTTTTTAAGTTTCACTTATAGGACCTCCTGCAGTTCTTGAGCAGAAGGAACTCTTGAAGACTAAATCTAAAGGCATCTAATTAATTTGTGGCTGGCCAACTCCCTTTGAGACTCAGGTGCTTCAAAATAGTTAAGAATTGGGACCTTGATAGCTTCATTGTAGAAATTTTGCCTGTGTTAGGACTGAAACCCACGCTGCCTGTTTAGATACTCAAGCAATTTATTCTAGTAAAGTTCCATTATGGTGCATATACAGGCAGTGAGTGTAGTGATAGGATGAGGGGTAACAGTTTTAAACTGAAAGAGTGTAGATTTAGATTAGATATTAGGAAGAAATTCTTTACCCTGAGAGTGGTGAGGCACTGGAACAGGTTGCCCAGAGAAGTTGTGGATGCCCCATCCCTGGAGGTGTTCAAGGCCAGGTTGGATGGGACTTTGAGCAATTTGGTCTAGTGGGAGGTGTCCCTGTCCATGGCAGGGGGGTTGGAACTAGATGATCTTTAAGGTCCCTTCCAACCCAAACCATTCTGTGATTCTATGACATAGCTATTCTGATTTCTGACCATTTGGGATCTGGCCCTTAACTTTGTAGAGAACTTGAGATGCTCAGGTAAGAGATGCTATTTCAATTTAAATTCTTGTTGTTTAAAATAACGTCATGACTACACAGTCTGTAGATTATAAACTAAACCTAATTGTAAACAACAAGGAAATAAGGATACTTCTCAGTCTCTCCATGTCTGCCCTGTCTCATGACACCTAGATGCAGGCATGCAAAAGGACATGCTACACTCCCAGTTTGTCCTCTTTCTGCAGTGGCTGTGCTGGGGAACAAGTAACCAGGATGGATGTACTCTGGTCCATGGATTTCATCAAAAACTATTGACCAAGTGCAGCGTGCCTACTCCAATCCTGCCAGGCTGCTAGTACAGACTCCAGGACCTCATCCCCATGCTGCTATGGATGAAGGGAGAAGCAACAAAGTTATGTCTACAGGAGTGACGTCAAGACTGCAAAGTGAAAAGTAGGCTTATAAGCAAGTATAAATTGAGTGTCTGACTCTCACAGCAGAGGCGATACCAAATCTGGCTTTGAGGCTGGATCCTGGGGCTAGCAGCCATCCATACCACTCCCTACTAAGGGCAAAACTTGACTATGCCACACAGCCCACATATTCACAGACCAAGCAGCTCCCATTTGAGCCAAAGGACTAGGACAGCACACGGACAAATGAAGCAAAAAGTCCAAATCAGGAAATAAAATAGGATAATAATACACTACTCGTATCCAACCAGTCTTAATTTTGGCCAGGAGAGCTATGACTTGCTGCTCTCCTCATGAGCTCTGATACAGCTTTTTATTGCTAGGCAGATTTATTACTCCTGGCAGGGCAACACCTTACTTGGTAAGGCCAGTAAGCCCAATAGACTTTGTGTTTGGAGCTGAGAATGCACTGGTCGAGATGAACACCCTGCCTTGCCTTGGACATAGGCAGAGGTTTTGAAGAAGCCCACCACGCACCAGCTGCAAAGGAGCTGCGTGTGGGACAGCAGTGTAATACATGGAGCCTTACATGCTCTGTACCTGTGGGGTCATTCCAAGGGATGAGGAAATTCATATTTCATGATGGCACACACTGGAAGGCAGGGTACGGACTGAGCATCCTTCCTTCTCTCCCTTCTGTGAAGCATCCTTCAAGCACGGACACAGGCACTATGGACAGCCCAGCAAGTCAGCTTCAAGGACTGGAGAAATGCAGCTAAAGTTTCCACACCGAGCCAAGAAAAGGACAAGTCCAGGACACAAGTGCCTGTGATGGGACGCAAGTCTCTGTCATGTGTCACCCAAACATGACCCACTGACGACAGTCTATCCAGATTATGGAAAGGCAGATCCTGGGCCCAGGCTATAGCACTAAATAAACTCAAAATTCTCCCTTTCCAACCCAAGGTTGTGCCTAAGCATTGATTTGTGTGCAACTATGTGTTAGTAGGTGATGCTGGACAACTGAGGCACATCGGTATTTACCCAAGAGTGCAATCGTATCTGCTATGGGTGCTGCTGGGGAAGTTCAGCACGTGCCGCTCCAGGTCAGCGCTGCCCGTAGAGTGCACGTGCCATCACATCGCTCCTGAAGGAAAATAGTGGCCTTTTCTGTTCTGACATAAAGATTTAGTCACAACTCAAGGTACCTGGGGCAGATAGGAGAAATTGGTCTTAATTAGCTAAACATACTATATGTGCTATCGCTCCACATTTATGTGGTTAAGGGAACATATGTCCAAGGAAACAATTTTGTTGTCGCTTCCTTTGTACGTTAGTTTCTAAACAAGTGGGTTATTGTTTTATTAAGGCAACGAATTCCCTGATTGATGGCCACATTCACAGGATGACCTTGTCATTGTTTTCTCAAGTACTTGTAATTGTTACAGTGGAGAACATTGGGCTTTAATTATCTGTGCTAAAAACTCATACACTCTGGTTACACTCTGCTGATTGTATTGGATACACTACGATATTTATTTGCCGAAGAGGGAAAAATGGCAACGGCAAGTCAGTCTAAGGACTCTCACAAGAGAAAGTAATGGTGGATATTACAGGTTCCTAAAATACTGTAATAGCATATAGTAATTCAAGCAAGTCTGGTAATCAGTTGACGCTCAGGTTCAGTACAGATTACCTGCTATTACATCAGACGGTCTCTCAATCTTGAGAAAATATCTGTTAAGGTATAACCATTTAAGTGAAAGAGGTGTAGAATGTAAATACCATGGATTGGCAAACAGTGTATGCTGCACAAACATTATGATTTCTTCGCCTTATTTGAATATAATGTATTCATTTCCCACACCCAGCCAGTGGTTAGCATTACAAGGCTTCAATTGCCGTGCATGCTCATTATAAATAATTTAATTGAGATAGCCTTTCTACAACGTTCAGTCACCGTGAGGATTTCCCACCGGCAGTCCGATCCCAAACTTCTGAACCAAAGTCTGTCAGCAACTACAGTGGGGGCAAGGCAAAGAGCAGGGCTACAAATCAGGGTTCAAAGACGCTAAAAGCTCACAAACACACATGAAGAACATCATGTTGTCACAGAAAGATTTGAAGAAGAGTGAGAGTGTGTGTGTGTGCGCATGCGCGTGTGTGTGTGTGTAAATCAGAGATCCGTGCCATGCCAGATTACCATTGTTATAACAACACTAAAGCCTGAGGGTGTCTGTTGTCAGCTACTATGTAAAATAGCCAGAGAGTATACAGAAACAATACTGTTATATAAAGTATGTCATGAAAATAGAGCTACGAAGTATTTCCCCTACATCTGTGTAAGAACAGATAAATCGGAATGCAAATGGCTTGTGCATTCAGGAGTCCCTGAGTGCAAAATGGCCACTGACTTTGACAGTATATACACTTTCCCCATGCTGTAATGCTTCAGATACAGTCAGCAGAGGTATGAATAAATGAGAAGAGGATACCAACAGGCCATTTTCTGTGAAAGGCCCTAATCTATGGCATTCGCTCTCCCACCTTGGATTAAAATCCCTTCATTTGTTTATCCTCTAGAAATGCAATGAGACCCATCTACTTTCACTGGCTTTGGAAGAAGGAGAACAGCGGCAAAGATTAATTCTCTGAAGGACAGTCAGGTAGTTGTAAAAGTATAAGATGCAGTTAGGAAGTGAAGTGGAAGGAAAACTGTCAGATGCCAAAGACCCGTTTAGGCTAACGAAGGAAAAAACAAACAATCAAACCAACCAACCAGGACCACTGGATGGAACTGAGGTAAAAAAAATTCAGGTTAGAAATAAGGCTGACTTTCCCCCCTCCCCTTCCAGTGAGGGCCAATAACCCTTGGAAGCAACCGCTACGAGCAACGGTACTTCCACTGCCCCTGAAGCGCTCAAGACAGAACTCAGATACCGTCATCGGAGACACACTTTAATCAAGCCCTAAAAATCAGGCATTTGTTCAGGGACCACTTTTCACAGAAAGTGGTATGCAAGAGACTAAAAGGAAGGCAGTCTAATAACTCTATCTTGCTTTCATGACTTTGAATTAATAAAGAGGATGAATTTCTTAAGAGTAGTGAGCTGTGGCTGAGAGCTAGTGACTATCTTTTAGAAAACCTGTATTTGTAACACCAGAACATAGCTTTTTTTCTGTAAATCCAAAGCAATATAATCCATAAATCCAAAGAAATATAATAGACAGAACCAACTGAGAAACCCAGAGTTGGCCATTATTATCATTGTTATTACTGAACTTGGAGTGGAGGGAGGTACAGAAATATTTCCACACAGAGATACTGAATATGGAAAGATACAGAGCATGTTAAAAAATACACTAGCTCACATTCGAGGTCTGAAGAAGTTACAGTAAAACGTATCTCATGAAGGCAGGTGTATACATAAAGAGATAAATGCCACAGGTGCACGTTCCCTCCCTGATGCCTGACTACCTACATGTGGGTGTAGTCACTACCATAATGTTGTTGACGCTCTTGCTTGCCATTTTAACTTTGAAGTCCATTTTTGACATATTCTGCTGCTTTTCCTCACAGTTGGTACGGGTTTGCTCTGTAAGCAGCCCAATTAGTTTCACAGAGAGAAAGAGGATGCTCTTATCTGGTATTATTTAAAACGCAGAGGGACATTACAGACTAATTAGACAGTGAGTGCTACAGAGATGTTGTATGTGAGCAGGAGCCATGCACCGTACTTTGGAGGAACCCAACTCCTGTTTGAATGTCATTATTGAGTTCATTTCTATCCTGATTCCTGCATGTCTTCTACCACTAGAAGGTCTTTTTCAAGTTCATCTCCCAAATACATGTATTATATAAAAGCTTATTATTGCTTATATTGTAAACATTGTATTTATTACAAAAAAAAATATTTTACAAGTCTATTTTAAAATTGCTTCAGTCCTTAATTAATCCAGTTAAACTTGCGTATATCTTCTAGGAATGACTTATGAGCCATCATTTCAACATTGTAGTATGGAGAGAAATGTTTGACATACAAAAACACTGATGCAAAGTGACTTCATAGTTAATTCATTTCAGTTCACAAAACACACATTCAACAGTAAGAAGTGATTCGGGAATAATTTCATTTGTTATTAAATTTAACATAATGTGGCAGTATTAAATAAAGCGCATATACTCAAGCCAATTCTTTTCATTTTAATTCTTTCAATTAAACTGAGAATGTATTACAGTGTGAACTGAGCAAAGCCACAATGAGCTACTTGTGCCAAATTCTGACCTAGAGCCCACGGAAAGATGCTGTTTTCATTTTGCACACCTACCTATACCAGCCTGCCACCTCCAACTCTGGAATAGCTGAAAGTTATTTAAAATGAAATATGGGCATAGTCATTGCCAGTGTACACACTTTGGAGCCGTCTGTATTTTTCTACTAATGTGACAAACACTTAAATGAAAGAAGCGAATTCATGGCTACAATAAAACAGTGACCAAGTCTCCCTTACCCTTATTTTATTTCTAGCAACAGTAATAAAATGGCTGTTTATTGAGCTTTTCTTCACTCTTTCTTTCCTCTTTGTTTCACAATCAAACAAAAATGTTATTTTTTGAGAAAGCAAAATAACTTATTTTATTAAATTCTTTTTCCTGTGGTTCCACAGTAAATGATGGCAAGATTTTATATATGGTGCTGATGACAACGTTTTCTGCTTTGAGAAATACTTAGATTCACCTAAAGGGCTGCTGTTTTACTCAAGCATTAAGGAAAAACCACCTAAGGATGAAAAGTACAACTGTGGAAACACCACAATCACTGACGGTGCAGTAATGGTGACGAGGCTATGCTAGTTAGTTAAAAATACCCATGAAATCTGAAACATGAACAAAATAAATATAGTGTCTGCCTATGCGTGAGGTACGGGTTTACTAATGTTTCTCCATCCTTGTGAAGCCATGCAAACAGTTTCAAATGAAGGAGCAGTGTATGTGCACACAACGTATATTTGTGCACGTAGAAGTCCCTGGGGGCTGCCAGAACTCATGTGTCACTGAGCACCCACAACCCCCCCCTGAAGTCAGCGGTGGAAACAGACGGTCAACACTTTTCCTTGAAAGTCACTCCAGAGCAGCCAAGGCTCCGCAGAGCTCCCAGCCACTGCAAACATGCAGTGGCAGCGCCTCGGTGCAGCTGAGAGAGTCATTCAAGAAGAAGCGGAGAAGCAGAGCGTTAGAGGAGTCAGATCTCTGGCATTTGCAGAGTCATTCCAGCAGATGCGTCCTGGTTCCTTAGAGCTCTGTGCATGTTCCTCAGTTGGATCACACAGCCTGGTTAAGCCCAGCACACCCTGACACTGGACCAAATGTTGCTCCTCTGCTTCTCTTGCTCACATGTGAATTCTCATTAACCCGACTGGGTTCTTACGTGAATCAGCCATGTAGAATTTGACCCATTTCCACAGCAAACCTCTTCATTTAATCCTTCTGCAGAAAGCGTCGCATCAGATATTTGTTTCAATAAAGTTATTGATTTCATATCTTCACCACTTTTGCTACAGTATTTTAGGTCAGTAGGTCACGTAGCCCTGCCTCATCCAACAGCCGTCTGGTCAATACCTTAAAAAACCTCAGCATTGACTGCTGGAAGAATGATCATGCAAAGAAATGGACCCGACATCAGTCACACAGATCGTGTTTGGCAACCCAAGGGGGTACAAAGTGAACCTATACTGGTAACTGGGTCAGTCTAATAAAGATACATGTGTCATCAGCATTAAAGCAATTGATTCTCTTAAAAAATGAAATGAAGATGTGTCTGAAACAGTCTTTGGGACTGAGCCAGTGTCCCACTAACACCAAGATTCCCCTCAGTTTCAATGAGGCTTAGAATCAGGGCGTAGGACTTGATGGATGAACGAAAGGCGCATGTATCTGATACGAACACATCAGCTCGGTACTGCAGTTTGGAAACAAAAGCAGATGGTTTAAGGAAAAAAGAAAATGTCAGAACCACCAATTTCAGCAAGGCTTCTGCCCTTCACTCAGTCTCCCAAAACACTTGGGGAATGGTTATGTACATTTCTGTGTTTAAACAGCAAAGTTGTAACCAGGAACTGAGACTCGTTTCTCTGCCTGAAAAGGCAGAAGGAATAGTGCTTGTTACCACCTGCACAATTTTTCTGTGTGCCTTAGACCCTAAGGCATCTAAGACAGATGGAATGAAATGCCCCATGGAAACATTTTCTTCTATGCAATAATTAAGGTGCCAGCCTAGACAACTAACAGAGAGTAGACAACTTTTGGACAGCAGAATTAAAAGATGAAACTTGTAATTTGGGGAGTCTTTCTCACCCTCATCTATGTTTCATAACCGTTCTGATCTGTTTTTCAAGCAAAGTTTATCATCAGAAATCGCAGCTAGAATCTGGCAGCTGGGAGTTTTGTTCCCGTTCCTGGTCCAACCACAGGTACAGTTTATTCTTGTTGCCTGTATCTGCAGTTGTTTCAACAGGCAGAAAATGGGAGTCACAACATTTATGAGAAAGAACCATTGTTACAGGCAAACTTATACATCTATTTATGGCTTTTTCTCCTTCAATTTATTATATGCTTATCAAAGCAACATTATATGTACAGCTGTTCTTAAATTCCCATCGTCCAATGATAAAAACACACGAGTAAATGCTGCTTTCCATGAACAGATGTGAAGCTTGAGAAAGGGCTCCAGGTTTGACACACAGCTCTGCTTGGTAGAGAACGATATCATTTACAGAATGATACTATTTTCAAAGCAAAGTCCAGTACACTTCAGTTATAAATAGCTGAGAGTGTAGTTTTGTTTATTATTTCTGTAACTGCAATTACTATACTGGCTGACACTTGTTTTAATGTTCTGGGTATTGATAATTTGCTACAAAGGAGATTAAGTGTTATCCTTTTAACTACTCTTTTTTTATATGTAGGGACAGGACAGGATTCTCTGCTGCTTTCGACTTTAAGCTCAGTTATTTTTATGTCTTATCTGCAAATCTTTTCCCTAGTTTTCCCAAATCTTCACAAACTCATGTCCCACTGGTATCAAAAAGGGTGCTCTTCCAAATGTCACAGTATTATCAGCCACTGGCTTACCACGCTTTATGATGTTTTCCTTCACATTTAAGATTCCTGGCTGATGGAGTTCACAAGCCTTTCATCCTGTTGTATTGGCCATGCTGTTATCACGTGTCAGGTGCCCCATAGATTTCCCTGCAAATACACATCAGCCTACGCCACTTGGATTTTTCGCATCAATCAATCAGCTTGATGAATATTCCAGTTGTTAATTTAAATAATTCTGAAAATATAAATCAATCTGATTCAGAATCCACGGTGCCTGGCTGAGAGTTCAGGTCCAAATTTTCATGTTGAATATATAGCTAAAATTGGAGTCCTAACTTGGATTTGGCTTTGAAATGCCTAAATTAAGAACCATTTCTCTCTAGCACTGAGGCATACAGCATTTCTGCTGCTTCTTACCCAAAGCAGTTTTTTGCATCTATTCTAAATGCACAGAAAATGGTTGCAAAATGCTCTAGTATATGCACTTTGTTTGGCTAGGAGGACATGCTTTCAATCTGCATTTAGGCAGCCTAAAAAATTACCTTCCCTCCTCCCCAGTCTGGAACTGAATAGCGAATTACCACATCTCGGCTGGGACTAGTGTTAAGGAGAGGGGTAACAGTGTGCCAGGCATGCCTTAAAACACTCCGACCTGGTTACAAAGGCACATTGGGCAATGCCTTCAATACACTCACTTGAATATGCAGAAAGTTTCTCAGTGCTGACAAGACCGGGACTTAAGAATCAACGAGGTCTTGCAATAAAGCGTCAGGCAATTTTGCATTAGATCCCCTCCTGGTGTAAATCGGCTGATGGAGCTAGCCTAATTTGCACCAGTTTGTAGAGCTGCCCCTTTGACTTCACTCTCTCGATTAGATCTAAAAGCATAATCTTTTTATTCTCAGTGTGTCTCTCTATCACCTTAATGTCTAAATGCTTAAATGAAAAAATCACGATAGAAGAGGATTGCTCGCCCATCTGAGATTGTCTTTGGCAAGAACGATTCATAACTATATGCGCAACCTGTGTGCCCCCTCTGTCCCCTCCAAATCAAATTCATCACAAATAGTGTTGCAGGGACTTCACTGAAGTTCTGCAGCAGAGGGCAGAAGCCTGGGATGTAGCAGAGGCTGGTCAGGTTCAAAAAATTGGGACGAGACTATGGAAACGCCTTGGCACCATTTTCTGTAGCTCAGAGTATCGGCAACACAAGCAGCCCAGAGCAGCCTGTCAATATGGGCAAATTAGGGACGTGGCAGTCTTCACTGAGTTCACCAGGTTTATTCCACTGAACAATTAAGCTAATAGGGCTGGTGTTTTGGCTTCTTGCTTTGCTCCTGAACTGAAAAACTTGGAGGCTCAGTTCCACCTCCCTCCAACTGCCCTACGCACACTCACGTTTCCCCAGCTCTGCCAGCATTTGAAAATCAAAACACCACCAACACGAGTTGGAGACATTTTCACTAACCCATCACAACTGCTAAGTCCTGGCAGTATTGTTAACCTCTTGTCTAAATGTGAAGAATAAACCATTTAGATCTTCTTGTTAATTTACTCCTTTACATACAAAAACAATGAAAGAAGCAAAACGATCTCTTTTTCTACCTTCCTTCTTAGCTGGTGAGAGAAGGATCTTCATTTGCTCATAGGGTTGTTCTTGCCGGAGAAGGTGCTGTGAGCAGTGCCTGCAGAAGCTGTCTCCCATGTCCATCTAGCAACTTCTCAGCTTTACCTTCAATTAGCACCTCATCGCCTTACTAATGGCCTTGGTTAGGCACTGGCTGGGGGGAAGAAGAGGGAGATATCCATGTTGGATGCAAAGGAGACATAGGGCAGGGTAACGTCAGCCTATTGCTGGCATCTCTGTTTGGGTTTCAATTAACAACAGTGAATAGTTGAGGAAGGATTGAATCCTATTGAAGTATAACAGTTTCCCAGAGGGATCTCTGCCATTGCAAGCATTTCTTCAGTACCTCTGAGGTTTCCAGATCTGGACAAGGAGTGCCTTACAAGTAGAGCGCTGAGAAAAAGTATGACCAAGGAGAGGCCTATTGAAAATGGTGAAATTAAGATGTTACTTGGGAAAAGAAAGGATTAATACCTTGGCTAATCTAAGCATAACTAGAAAATGTGGTTTTCATCATTTTGTATAAAAGGATGTTGCTCAACACACACTCCTGTAACTAATAAGGGTAGAACTAATATGATAAATAATACACCCCTAGAAAAAGGATTATAGTAGCAGTAGAAGGAACAATGTTTATAATCGATGTAAAATAGGTAAAGCCCTGAGTGTCACACCTAGAATATTGGTTAGTAACGCTGAGCAAGAAAAGAGTTTATAATTCACAGGGTCTGACTTGAAGTTAATTTGCAGAGAAGGGAATAAAGCCATTTTATATGGCTGATACATGCAACATACGTAAACACTTTAAGATAGATAAATAGATGTATTTACATATGTGCATTAAAATGCAGTAGTTTTTATTTTCACGTGTATATTTGTGTATTTTGTGTACATTCCTTATATAAATGTGTGTATCTACAGAAGGACGTATCCATATGTAATGTATTCATAGACAGTGATATTTATACTCTTGTGCATGTGCCATTAGGGCACGGATGTAGGCATACATCTTAAACGACTGCACAGCCCCGGAGGACCACAAAGGCTGTTCAGATGCCACGGCCAATGTCAGAAACTGTACCTGCAAGGAGGGGCTTAGCAGTATTTGGAGAGAGGGTTGAGCTCCACGACTGCCTGAAGAGTCCCCACATCCCGATAATGAGAAACTCGCTGCTGAGGTGGGGGGATGACAGGAGACGGGCGACTACTGGGGTTTATTTGGTTTTTTCCTTTTTTTTACCATGAGTTCCTTGATACAAGGCAAATCTTTTTTACCTTCACTAGCTTCCCAGGGACTATTGCATCTCAGTGAGAGCCAGGCCTCTGCCAAAGCGATGGGTACCCCCATAAAGGAGCAGGGGGAGATGCTATCGCAGGCAGCCCCTCTGTCTGGGAGAAGAGGAGAGCAGAGGTGTGTGCACTGAGTCTGCAATAGCCCTTCTCCTTCCCTCTCGCTCTATCTGAAGTCTGTTGTATATTTGTTCCTTCACGGCTCCTCGTCCTTAGATTAGATTTCTCCTTTCTCATTACCAACCTTAATAGACCCTTCAGACCTCATTCCAGCCCCAGATATTATCTGACCCGTATAATTAATTAATTATAGCCCAAATATTATAGATTATTAAAAATAGCATAACTAATAGTGTAATATCTCAAGCTGTCGACTTTAATAGTCAACATTGTCTTGGTCTCTCTTATCAGGCTGGGACACCCGGTGAGAATATTGATTTCTGGTAATTTTAACCATCATCTGCCATCCTGATGGGTAATTGTCAGATTTTCACCAGAGTCAGAGCTCATTTGAAATCGTTAAACCGTCGGCAAGGCTCACAGTTGATCTTAATGTTTCCTTTTTCTCCCCCTTCAATATGTTTCAGCAACAGAGAGGAAAATAAATAGAAAGAGAAAGAGAGAGCAAGTGAGAGCTGCCTGCGTGCCGGCCGTCTGATTGCTCTTTTATTTTATTTTTCCCTTTACACGTACATCCGTCGGGATGCAGAGGGGCCATATGTGCCCCCTCCACCACCGCCCTTACCCCTCTTTCAACCTTGCCTTAGAAATAACAATAACAAAAATAATAATAAAATAAATGAGCCGCTTGTCCCTGAAGCACGTGTGTGTCCCTGGTGCCCCTGCAAACGGGACGGTGCTGCTGTCGGTGCAGCACCCCGGCTCGGAACTGGGGGGCAGAAGGGGGGATGCTCTGCTCCCCCCAGCCAGGCCGGGCCCCCCCACCCTGAGGCTGCTTCCCACGCGTGCCTCTGCCGTGCCGGGGGCTGGAGCCGTGAACAGGGGAGCTGGGGGTTGGTACCTGAGGAGGGGGGGGTGTCTCCCCGTCGTCCCCCCCCCCGCGCCTTTCCCGGCATCCCGGCGGGCGGCCCCGGGATGCTCTCGGCGGAGCGCCTCCAGCCTCCTGCCAGCAAAACGGATCGGCTTTCGCCAGGCGTGTGAAAAAGCCCCTGCAGAGGCGATGCCAGCCGCGATAAGTGACAACAAGGCACTTTATTAGTATTTTATATAAACTCCCGGGTGCTGGGAGATAAGCGCCCAAATTAGGAGGCGGGGGGGAGCGGCTGTTTAAAGGGAGATCCGCCGAGCTGAGGCTTGAAGGGCGACAAGGCACGGTGGGTGCCACTGCCCCTCTCTCTGCCCTCCCCCCACCCGGGTGACACCTCTCCCTCCGTCCTGTCCCTGTCCCCCACCCTCCCAAGGAGCGCCCATCTCCAGCCGCCCCCGGGGCTATCCTCGGGCTGCCGGGGAGCTGGAAGGGAGCCGGCGAGAGGGAAGGAAACTGTTTAATAGATCCTCCGAGGATTCCCCTAGAGCATTATTTAAACTTCTAATTATGATTCATGTGTGTGATAATATTAATTTAATAATCAAGGAGCTGTGCAGGAAGCATTAACCTCAATTAAGCTCATTACTACCCTAACCTGGAATCCCCAGGGCTTTTAAATCTTCTACTATGAGGACCTGACACTGCATTGATAGAGGGCGAGATCTGCTTCAGAATCTTTTTTTTTTTTCCTTTTTTTCTTCTCCCTAAATCATTTGCCTTCGTGGGTAGAGTTAATTAATTCCCTGGTTTCGGCTCGGGGGGGAGCATCCCGAGGTGACCGCCTGTCCCTGGTCCTCAGTTTTGCCCTGCGCGGAGAGATACTCGCGGGGCAAAAAATCAGGATGAGACCAAGAACCATGTGCGAGGCAGGGGCTGGCCCCGCTGCCCGGGGGCTGGCGGGGCCCTGCTTGCGGCCACAGAACCCAGAGACATGTAATAATAATGATAATAATGATAATGATAATAATGATACGATGGTGCCGACGAGAGGAACCCACTCAGAGCAGGACGAGATGAGTTTTGGAGCCCGATTGCGTTTGGAAACAGAACGGGGAAGGAGCGAAGCCCAAGGGACCCCCCGGACCCCCCAGCCGGGCAGATGCGGCCGCGGAAGCTCCGCGCCGCCGGGACCTCGCAGTACCGGCGGGACGCGGAGGCTCCGCACCTGGTGCAGCCACCGCAGTGACCTTCCCGGCGCAGCGAGGGCTGCTAAATTGTTTTACCGCGGCGATAAATGCCCTTAATTACCCGGAGCTCCACACCCCCCGGGGACGGGGATGAATGGTGAACAGTCAAAAAAAAAAAAAAAAAAAA
>VFFE01007859.1:2271405-2296477 GCA_008921705.1 Burhinus oedicnemus
GCCGTGTACATACAAGTAGATGTAAATCATCGTTACCTGTATTTTTATTTTCACCGTCCCTCGTTGCTGTGTGGGTTTGATTTTTTTTTTAAACTTTTTATTTTTTTTTTCGGCTTTGTTTTTATTCTGGTCTGGCCACTCGTAAAAGACTTAAAAAAAGATTATGTACCCATTTGACTCTCAGGGTAAAACAGAGAACTGTCGGTCCTGTCCCTCGACATTGCTGAGGCAACGACGCGCCGCTTCCTCCCGTGACCTCACGGTGACGACGGTTATTTTTTACATACGTCGCTCTTCAACGAAACCCCAGCCGGGACGAGCCGCTGCGGACACGCGGGGAAGGGGCGGCGGGGGCGGCCGCGGGGGAGCGGGGTTGGTTTTTTTTACGTTAATCATTTCTGTATATTTCTGGTCGTTACAAAAAAAAAAGTTTTAACTTTATAATTAATGTATAAGGTACGGGAGTAACGAGCAAGAGATGATATAGAAAGCACTTTGTTTGCTAAACACTTTAAATCAATCAATAAACTTTAAGGAAACGGCGGCTTTCCGCGGTGGCGAGTCCCTGGTTTTCGGCTGAATTTCTGTAAGATAAGTTTCCTCTGGAAAACGCCTGGCTCGTGAGGCGTTTGAAGGAATGTCTCATCTCATCCTTTTTTTCGTTTCGTTTACTCTGAGAGCGTATTTCTTATACGCAAATAAACTTTATTCTTCCTGTACGGGAGAGAGGGTTATTTCCCTTCTTAGTTCCCTTCTTTGCGTTTTCTTAATTGGCTTTGCCGATTGCTGTTGCGCAATATTAACAACAACAACAACAAATTTCTTTTTTTTTCTCTTAGGCAATCCGAGGTCTCCCCGTGTTCCGCAGACGGGGAGTCCGGTGTTTTGGGTTTATGTAAATTTAATAAAGCGGCTTTTTCACTCAGATCCCGCCACTTTAAAAAAGAAAGTAATCTTTCCATCGCCTTTTCTCTGATTACTTTTAAATTAGTATCAAAGCCGGTCTTTTATAAACCTTACTTTATTATATTTTTTTCTTAATTTCAAAGAAAAAAGTCTATAACCGCTGCGACCACCCCGAGGTGGTTACAGCTGTAACACCGGCTTCTAACCCGAAGCCAAAGGGACGCTTTTATCTCGCTTCCACACTCCCTGCGTGATCCCAAAGTTCACGCGGGGAAGAGCTCTCTCTTTCCACTAGTTTTTGGTGTGTTGGTTTTGGGTTTTGGCGTTTGTTTGGTGGGGCTTTGGTTGTTTGTTTTTTTTCCAGACCCAGAAATTTGACTAGCTGAATTCTCAGGGGCGATTTTAAGAAACCGGCGTTTTCCGGAGCGATTTTGGGGGGCAAAGAGAGGGGATGAGCGCTGCGCATCCCCCTCGCCCCTTCCCGCGGGGGCGGCTGCGGCACCCGCCCACCGCATCGTTACCCGGCGGCCGGGGCGCCCGGGCTCCGCTCCCCCCCCCGGCTCCTTCCTCCGGGTCTTCCCCGCCTTGGGGTGCCCAGCCTGGGTGGGACCTGGCGGCCGCAGGCCGGGGGAGAGGGACCGCGCACGGCCGGGCGCCCCGCAGCCGCGTCCCCCTCCCGCACACCCGCCGTAGAAATAAAGAAAACGTTTCGGCCCACCCGCGGGAATAAAACCCGCCGCGATCGCTGATGTTACGGGCAAGGGGTGAGCGGAGCCGGCTCCGCGGTGCAGACCCCCGCAGGGAGCTGGGCTTCCGTTGCCCGGTGGGCGCTGGAGCACGGCAGCCCGCAGGGAGCCGCAGGGATCCTGCGGGCACCCCAGCTCCGCTCCCGGTATTCGTCTCCCCTCGTTCGGAAGCGTGCAAGCGCCAGAAGTCTCGGAGCAAACTTATTTGCATTGGTGAAAATAAGAACTTTTACAACAGAAGAAGGTCTGAAGTAAATTTTCAGGGAATACATTACAAGCAGTGCTTCGAGTACAGCTCTCCACAGCTTTCACTGGTAGGAGAAAACCAGCTAAACTGGGAAACGGATACTCAGGAGACTCTTCCACGCTGTAGAACTAACCCATTACTGACCAGGTTTGAGCTAGTGCTACTAGCAGTTGAACTGTTAGCCCAGATGCGACATGACCCAGCTTACTTAAGAGATACATCAAACCCTGTCTACACATTGAGGACTCCAAACAATTCTCCCAGGGGGAAAATAATTCAGGTCCAACAGGGAGCTGCTCAGAGCTTCGGACTAGATGGTTTTCCTACTCCAGGTCAGTTAGCATCCTGCCAGTGAAACCTATTCATGTGAGTATTATTACTCACAGCTGTTGGATGAAGGAGTCAGCCTGAGATTCCTAGTCATTAAACTCGATTTAACAAGGCTTCTCACGTTTTATAGCAGTGCTGAAAAGAGCGCCGCAGGTATCTTTCTCAGCATAGTTTAGGAAGCTATTGATAATCCTTGCTCAAATGTCTCATCCAGAGCTCTGATCTCGTAGAAGTCAAGAGCAAAACTGCAGAACCTCAGCCCTAGTGCACGTCTTCCCCGGCGCGCAGACCGTGCAGCAGTCTAGGGCACGCTGTACACTCAAGTCTCAAGTCACAGCACGTTGCCTGCACGCAGAGGCCATTTAGAGTATCAGCAAGAGCAGCACCGAAGAGCTCACTCTCCAACGATGCTCCCTGGACCACCACGGCTCTGCAGCTGGTTCGTGGCGTTGGGTCAGACCGCACGGTTACACACTCGCCAGTGAGAAGCTTGATGAAATCAGCACAGGGCAGCTGTTGAGAAACATCCCTGGTCTCAGTGTTGGGCAGCCAGTGTGCTAATTGCGCTCACCGGCCTGAACGTCCTGACTCCGTCATCTGTGTTCCTGCCCGTTAATATTCTGGCTCTCTAAGAGGATGAAACAGGTTACGGGATTAATGCAGCAATTTGAGGTTATGATACCAAGGGGATCCCACTAGATAGCCATAAAAAAACCCCAAAGCTCCCATACCGACCCCCCAGCAAGGCCCAAAAGCTGATTCCCACACATCCTACCTGGTGTACCTCCTGCACCGCACGCAATGGTCCGTGTTCTTGCATGGAGCCTTTTGGAGGGATGCAGCTTGTTTTCAGTGAGTCATCAATGAGAAACAGAGACCCTGGCACAGTGTAAGTAGAATCTACTGACTGAAGGAAAAATGATTATTTCCCAGTGACACAAGCAGGAGGTGGTTGCTCTGGTTCACTCTGTGAGTTAATTTTTTTTTAATTACTTTATTATTCATTCATAACATTTAGTGTTAGGGTATTCAGAATGCGGAACACATTCAAGAGGACATTTAGCAAAGCATTTGCCAGAGGACAAATTCTCATCTCAGGTACACTGAGCAGCACATTCAGAGCCTGATTCAGTATTTTCGAGCGACGTCTTTGGCACACACCAAAGAAGATCTGGGGCATCAGCATATTTTTGAACTAATTCCCACGGAGTCAATGTTAACTCCAAGGGTGCAAGCCTGTATTAGTGAGAAATTATTTGGATATTAATTGCATCTTACCGTTGTTCACTATATGACTGAATGAGGTAGAAAGAGGAGGAAACTGCAATTTTAATTCAAATATTTCAACTTATACTGAACAAAATTCAGTTGTTCACATTCACTGAATAAATAGCAGTAAAATGTCTTATAATCAAAATAACAGAAAAAAGGATATAAATACAGACAGATACATTCCAAATGATTGGAAGATAACTGAAAATGTTTTGAAATATTTTGTGTCATTGCTTAGACACAACAGTCAATGATGTTATACCAAATCATTGGAAACCAGTGTTCTATATTATTCCCCCCCCAAAATTCTTGCTCTTATTCCCAGTTGAGCAGGGAACGTGGTTTTGGTCAGTTACTTTTTTTAGATGAGTCTTGGGGTTTTTCCACATGTATTGTAGATCTCTTTCAGACTGAACTCACAGTCATGTTACGTGTTTCTGTTCTTATACCACATAAGCAAAATATTAAAAATAAAGTTTTGCCTGTATGAACTTCAGTCACTTTCCTGAAAATATGCTGTGATGTCCGCTTGTAGTCTGCTATATTGGCAAATATCCGTTAACTCCTGTAATATGTGTATAAAATTGTTCTGCCCAAATACAGATGTATTTAGATACTCAAAGGAACTTTTTTACAATGTCCGGGCAGTTCTGATCTTCGGGTTCTCTCTCAAAGAGTAAGTGAGCAAATACGGTTGTCATAGAGCCTTTCTTAAGAGCAAGTAAAACAAAGATTTTATTTTTTTTTTTATGATATTGGAAGATTTGCCACTCTGGGAGATAAACCAAGGCACAGATCAGAGTGGACACTGACGATGAAGGGGACAGGCAAGTAAACAAATGGGATCCTCATCAGTTTGTCTCACAAAGTGGGTTTACATAAATGTTTTACATAAACCACATTCTTCTCTATCTGGTGCTTTTTTTTCCCTTCTGCCCATACCGTTCTGACCCACACGCTCATGTTACGTGGACGTCTCAGGTGGACGGAATGATGGTTGTCACAGCGAAAATAACCCTGACAGTAAGAGCTCTTTCTGCTTTCCTGACGCTGTCTGGCAGAGATGTGAATTCATCACACAGAATAAGCTTCAAAGCAGCTCGGCAGGTTATCGTGGCATCGGAAACCGAGAGCTGCTAAATCTGCAGTGCCCATTCAGAAGAAATCCTGTGGATGCTGGAAATCCTGTGGATGCAGGCTGTATCAGTAGAGAAACACCAAGGACACAGAGGGCAACTCATGATCAGGACCCAGAAGTCTGGGCACGCAAGGTCAGGCAGTATCTGTATATGATTTACTAATTTAATCTCATTATATGACAAATCCTCAGCTAGCTAAAACTGTCACTCCACCCAAAGTGCTAGACTTTGTTTTAAAATAAATCTTCTATATTTTCTTCTCTGTAATGTCACAAACCAGAAACATTTTACAAAGACAATAAAGACACTACAGCAAAGCGCTGCAAGTCACAGAAATATTTATGTGAGGTGATGATTGACACAGTAAAGATTCACCCCCTTCAGTACAAAACTGCTGCTTTTTCAAGAGAAGGAAAATAAATCTCCTAACCTCAGTACAAACATCTCAATTATTACCTATTTTCTTTTTTTTTTTCCCACAACCACACACACGCATTACAAGAACTTGCCCTGCACATAAAGAGACTCTTTCCCAGCTTTCCGCCATTAACATAGGTAGGGTGACAAGCTTTATTTCCTCTGCCTGGGTCTCCCGAGGGGAAGAGAAGCGCAGGAAGAGGGCGTGTGGATGAGCTGCTGGTGGGGCTTTTGCAACTCCTCGCGCTGGCCAAGAGTTTGTGGTACCAAGCTGCGCTCTCTCTGACCTGTTAAATATTTTGAGATTTGCAATTAAGAACGCTCTTTGGGACTTAAAGCACCAGCACTGTGCCTCGTAGTGACGGTTTTGAGTGAAATACTGTCTTTGCTTTGAGCATGCTCTGCAGCATACCCGATCGTGCTCTCGTTTGCTGCTTCTGCTTCAGCACTGGGGAAAATAAGTGCTCATGCACGTGTGGAAGCCACATCTAATCTCAGCCCTGGTAAAAATACGTGGCAGACTCTCCTCCTGGTGCTGTTAGCCTTCAACTGCCAAAAATACTATTACAAAAATTCAAAGATATCCAACAGCAATTTCCAAACAAGTGGAATCATATGTTATATTTCCATATACCTTTTATAGTGTGCGAGGATAAGAGTGGCTCCATAATGGCATTGCAAATATGGCAAATTAATGGTGGATGCAATGCCAACCCCTTGTCATTATGCAAATTGGAATGTCTGCAGAAACAGTTCTTCAACAATCCCTTTCAAAGTAACCAGACGCCTAATGCTGCTCATTACATCTAAACTAATTAGCACCACATTTAAACAATTTTAATAAGCTTTTTCCTTAACCCCTTGACAGAGGGGATTCCTGATGCTGATGCAAAAACGTACGAGCACTTGGCACCGGAGAGCGGGAGTTTTGCTCAGGGCACCGGCAGGCAGAAGAGCGAGGGGAAGGCTACCCAAAAAGCCAAATGACAATATTTAAGTTACAGACATTTAGGGATGGAGAAACAGATTGCCCTGGAGTAAAGTCGAGTTCAGTTTGCCCAGGCTCTGGTGCAGCCTATCACTAGTGCAACCACCGCCGTGCCCTCCTCCCAGCACGGCAGAGCCTGCTCCCAGACCGCACTCCTGAGCTGGTCCTACAATTAGGCTCTGTACTACCCAGACCTAGCTAATAGGAAAGGCTCAACAAGGACATGAATTAATTTATTTCTCCACTCGATCAGCTTCGAAGGAGAGGAAGAGGAGGGAAAGCGTCAACTCTGAAGCATGAGTAATTAATAGCTCTCTCCCCTTCTTTTCCTTCAGGGGCAGCATCAGACTCTCGCAGCTGGAAAGGCAGTAACTTTGTCCCACAGGTCACGATTTGTCCGGCTGCCAGGCAGAGCCAGCTCTCATCCGCGTGTATTTTCCAGGAGATGTGCTAAGTTTTGGGATCTCTAGCATCTCTCCCAGCTGAAGGGGTCACCAGTGCTGCTGGATGGGAAGAGTCCAGATTGGTCTTGATCCAGGCTGCTGCTCTGAGGCCTTAGCCTTTCTCAGGGCTTCCCACCCTTTCTTAATTCCTTCAATTTTTGTAGAGGATTTTGTAATAGAAAGGACCATCACCACATCCATTTAAGAGGGATGCTCCCAGGGCTCTGAATGTACCAACAGGCTCTAATTTCTCTCACTAGCCTTTCACCATCTTTCTCTGTAATCCTCCTCTGTACCATCATCCCGCGCCCCGCCAGGTGTTCAAGGTCTGCACTGACAATGCACAGCTGCATCACCTTGGGTCACACTGCCATGAAACCAGCTAAGCTGTGAGAGACCTAACTGGCATCTCCACCCTGAACCCTCCCGCTGGTTGCAGGGGAATTGCATTTAGGTGGAGTTCCTTGCCTGAGCTGTGGTGTAGGTGCTGTGCTTGGCTTTGCACCTTACTGGCTTTCACCTCCAGACCTGCCTTTTACCTCAGTAGACTTTCAGGTAACTCGTGGCTGGCTCTGTTACTATCACCAAACTTGGTTTTCTTGTTTGGGTGCTGTGGGATGGTGCCCCTTGTCAGGAAGGCCATTATCCCTTCCTGTCTTCACCTTCTGCTCCTGGCTTACCTTTCCCTGACACCTGAAGTCTCTACTGTTTTTCCTTTCTCATCTTGCTATGGACTTGACTTTGCTCTGCACTCCCAGCACTGTGGAGTTTTCCTTGGGCACTGCTTGGGGCAGAACTCTCTTCCATGTTTCCAGATGCAAATTCAAGTGTTACTTTCATCCAGAAGCAGGATGTTGTTAGTTGTTTTGGTTTTATTTACATGTAGCTGTCCCGGTGGATCCCAAAGCAGACATACAGAGAAATTGCTCTCCAGTAGTTATCAGGGCAATGCCCTTCTCTCAGGGTCTGGTGTCCAAGAGGTACTAAAGGCTGATCTTCTAGTTGGTGACAGTTGCTATGAGGGAGCTTCACTTTCCCAAATCCATGAAACTCAGCAGTGTTTTTAATGGTGTCTAGGGAATGAGGATCTAGATCTAGCCCTTCTTTGCTTCAATCTGGAGACTGTAATCTGGAAGGCTCTTTTTTACCTTCTGTCTAGTCTCCTACATAGAGCATTTTTAGCTCCATCTAGGTTCAGTTTCAGCTCCTACAGGAGAACAGGTGATGGGAACTACTTCCTTCCAGCTCCCTTGCATTTAAGTTACCTGCGGCTTGGGCTATCTCCTAAGATAGGACATGTGACTGTCACACCTCTTGGACTGAGAAGGGACCTGGGACTCCAGCTTGCCTGAACGTGTGCTCCAGCAGTATTGCTATTACGTGCACTACGATTGCCACTGCCTATTGAAAAATAGCAATTTTGTTAAAGGTATGTGTTTGGTGGGTGTTAGGCAAGGAGTGAAAATACATGCTAGATCAAGCCTTCTCAAGTGCTCATACAATTCCTTCCCTGGGTCTCATTAGTCTTAAGCAAGAACTCTGGTCTAGATGGGAAGGCCAGTGCAGCTCACAGCATGTGCAGACCCTTGGGAACCCAGGAAACTTGAGCATCTCTTGGGCTGCAGTTTTGGACTTAGGCACCTAGACCTTTTTTGGGACAGTCTGCAGAGGATCCCTTTCTAGGCCTATTTGCCATGGTCAGACTATCCTGTAAAGGCACAGAGTTTTCCTATATGGTAGTATCATTTCAAAAGGCATGGTTTTAAATGACCAATTTTCATCACTTAAGTACTGCTGTAACATCCAGATGTCCTTACCTTCACTGATGGATAACCTACAGATGCGTTTACATCAC
This sequence comes from Burhinus oedicnemus, assembly GCA_008921705.1. Taxonomy (NCBI): domain Eukaryota; kingdom Metazoa; phylum Chordata; class Aves; order Charadriiformes; family Burhinidae; genus Burhinus; species Burhinus oedicnemus. Next base: position 2,279,749 of record VFFE01007859.1, read on the forward strand.
CTCCATGATTAAAACCATTAATGTGTTTCATAGCACTGGATGAGCTACAAACACAGTTGCAGTAACAACCAGGTACTTCCATGAGCGTTAGAGACCACCAGATGGCTATCTCTGCTAAACTCTGAATTGGGCTCTTGCTGGCTGGTTCCTGAGATTCAATACTACTTCTTGCTTCTGGCTAGTAGCTCCTTATAATTAGGAACATCCTTATCATCCATTTCCACAGCCAAGTTAAGTGGAACAGGTTTATTTTTTGTTTTCCACAAGAGAAAGATGTTTTTTTCAATAATGTCCACTTTGAATTCACTGATGCTCTCCCCAACCTGCAAGCTGTTTTACGTGGCATGATGCATGGGTGCAGAACCACTTACAAATCCTGTGTCTTTGTCTTGCTTCAAAAAACCCCAACCTAAATAAATCTTTTAAAAGTGCTTAGAAATTAAGTTTAAGGGTTACAGTTTTCTAATAGAAATCTTCAGCCAGACCTGGATTGCTAAAGCCAAGCCTCAAGTAAGTTTAGAGAAAACAGAATCATGCAAATGATGAGTATGGACCCACCATCCTGCCGCAGTAACTCCAGAGGGGATGTGCCAAAGGACTGTTTTTATTCAGAAACCTGGCTCACAAACTCCATATCAAGCTCATTTATGTCACTAAGTGCTTTGTATAAGAGGGACGGACCCTTCACTCCAACCTTAACCAGCACTACATTCATATGCGCTACAGTCTTTTCCTTCCAGGCTTTTACTTCCCAGGTGCATCCATGTGCTCAGGTAAGAATAACCATGGAGAAGTCTTTGCTTTCAGTTCTTGTTTTACCACTGAAACAGCACGAGTTATACAAGGATGACTTGGATGCATCAGCACAGGTCACTTCAGCTCAGCTACAGTGTCCTTTTAGAGATACAGACTATTCAACCTGTATTACAACTATTCACCTTAACAACACTCTAAGGGCCAAATCACCCAAGGTGTTTAGGTACCTGGAAATCATATGCAGTATCCCCAGTAAGAAGTACGTTATAGTACAATTGCTAATGCATTTGAGTGAGTTATAAAGACAAAAACACATAGCAGAGATTAGGTGAACGATACTTGTATTTTTTTATTATTTTTTTCCCCCAGAAGCCCTGAGGACAGGAATAGAAAAGTTCCAGTAGAGATGTCACACAGATAGTTTAGCAACTAAGATGCCTGAAGAGCTGGTGAGCTCGGAGACCTCAAATTTGTAAGGCGCTGTAAGTAAAGTGACACACAAAGAGGTGTGATGTATCAAAAAAGTATATTAATTTAATTTGAACTTAAAAGGATTTCTATTTAATGAAGGTATGCTGGGTCTTTGGAGATAGATGTTTTTTTTTAAAAACCTTCCTCCAGTAGAGCTACAGATATAAACCCAGGAAAAGGAGAAGGCAAAAAGAGGAAGAAAAAAATTAATATCCAACTGATAGTAGAAGTGGCTTTTCTTTCCAGTGCAGTAGATACCTTTTGAAATTCTTGCTTTCAGTTGGCTATTTATTATTTTATTTCTGGTAGATGAGAAGTACATTTTCGAAATACCTTTGTTGAAGAGGAAAAAGTCTTCCAAACTGCAGAGCTCTGCAAGATAAACTATCAAGATTCAGCATTAATGGCTTTCTAAGCAGTACTCATGCAAGTCAAAAGGTATTTGGCAGAGCTGTAAATTAGCTTTTGTCTGAGGCAGTCAGAAGCTACACTGAGGAGTTTACATTTTCTTTTTTTTTTTTTTTTTTAATTCTTAAAGAGTCTCTTGAAGCACGAGGCAACACCTCCAACAGGTGAGTGACTAAGCCAATGCTGTAGAGAATCCATTCTAATTTGTATTCTGTATTTTACTGAAGACTTCTGCAGTTTGCTTTGATTTTTTTCAAACACTCTATCCTCCTCAATATTCTGGATTTCCTTCACTCATAAAGCTGCATGAAACCCTGCAAGAGCACAACTGGTCAATGTTTGGTTCACTCTGCTTAAGAATGTGACTATAGCCAGGCAAAGCAGGTTTGGGAGATCTGGTTAAGTACCCAGCCAGTAACAGCAAACTACATTGGATCCAGTTGCTTGATCTCAGTATGTGTGTTAACTGTCTCTGGACTCTTCTGAGTCCAGATGCTTGTGTTTATATCTGGATTCTTAGATGCACACTCAGGCTTGAGACCAATAAAATTTTAACTGATTCAAGTCATGCAGTTCACGAATACAGTATGCCACTTGAATGATTTTAAAAAACCTCATACTTTCACTTTGTACTGTGATAAAAAAGATACCTTTTTTTGGTATCAGTTAAACTGCAGTACATACCAAGTATCTTTACAAACTTTCAGAATATGCTTTCCAGATATAGTTCTGAAAGATACTGGGAGACACCTTGAGTAGACAAGAAGCTGATCAGGCTGACGTTCATCGTTTCAGCTTCTCCACTGGTGCCAAAGCTACTGAGTTTGAATTGGCTCCTGGACCTGCTGAAATCAAGTTCCATTCCATTCATTATCAGAAGACATCAACTGATTTGAATTTTTTTTTTTCTTTAATATATACACAAGAGGTCCTTAGAGGTACTGCAGGAGCCAGTGTGCTGCTTGCTATGGTACACTTCCTAGAATGGTAGCCTGAGCATTGCCATCTCTGGTAGATATCTAACTGCTTCTACAGCATCTTTTTTCTGAAGGCATGAAAGTGGAAGCAAATTATGACACACATAATGGTAAATGAGGTATAAGTTATGAGTCCCTTAGGAAGGGAAAAAAACAACCCCTAAAAACTTTACTCAGTATGTACAAGTCATAAAACATGCTCTATTTTGCGTACACTTCAAATAATTATCAACTTGTTAAATGCATTTCATTCTGTATCACCACACTTTTGTCAAAATTTGTGTTTGTTATCAAATAAGAAGTTGAAAAAAATTTATAAAATTACCCCAGTAAAAATGTACCCAGCACAGTATTTTAGTGTAAATATGAAGGTCTGTGATAAACGTTTTGTGTAGTTGCACTCTTGTCTGTCATCTTTGCCCTTCATTTTCTTACAATTTAATTCAGTGCATAGTTAAACTGGTTGGCAAACTTCTCGTGCTTTCTCTGGTCCACTCGGTTCATTGCTTTCACCACCCGTTTCATAGCACCTCTGAAAGACAAACAAAAAAATAATACTTAAAACCAGTTATGTTCATTCCATACAATCTCAGAGAATGTTTATGAATGTTGGGTGGAAAAATGAACTGTGATTAATCACTACCAGGCTTCTGAACACTGCACTGATGAGGCTGAACAAATTTGTCTTGTTAACTAAATTAGCTGCAGCAATACCAATAGTTTAATTCAGCAATGATTTTATTAACAGGAGTAAACAAACTAAAGTCTTTCAGCTTAATGGCTGGGCATTCCACCCTGCTAGCATTATTTCTGATAGTCACACATACCAAGTTTGATTTTTAAAAGCACCTAACTGCTCTTGGGGAAAAAATAACCAAAAGCATCTAACAGGATATAAAACACTTGCACTCAGAAACCCTTACAAAATCCAACCTGCGGAATCTAGAATATTTTTGTAAGGAAAGAGGTTGCTGTTCAATTCATGTAACTATAACTCATATAGCAGCTTTCCTTTCACGGGTTGCTAAAAACCCATTTTATCAGCTGTGGGCAGAGAAAACCTCTCTTTTACTCACATCAGCAGCATCCCAGTTCCTGAGCAGCAATTATCTAATCCACAAGCAAAACACTAGTTGAGGAAGACACCAGAAATTGTCATGTATCTCTATGCAGAGGGATAAATTACTGCTACAGAACAGCTAAGTTGCTTAGAGTTTAGCATAGTCAAGACAGTATGTCCAATATCTTATTCCTATATAAAGTGGAACGGGATCTCTGCTACCTCATGATGGGCAAGCATTCAAGCTCTCTGCAGTGCCTGCTGTGCTTGAAGGTGGCTCTGGAGCGTTCTTCAGATTCAAAAAGGAAATAAAGGAATGAACTTTGGAGCTCTTAAGCTTTCTGGTGCTCCTAAATCTCATGAGGGTTTGTCCCCATGTTGCTGCTCTTTATTTGCCACCACTGTTTCCTCCCAGTAAAGACTGTACCCAGAGATTTCTCTTCTTTTGGGAGTGATTGCTATGCTTTTGAACTGGGTGAGTGAAGACACCTGCATTTTTCTTCCCTCCACAAAACTTCTGATTGAAGATTATGCAGCTGAGATTTTGAGGGTGAGGGAAAGGATGCCTAGACAGCATGCACAGGAGCAGGAAATTCTCATAAAAGACATAGAGAGAGCAGGCCTATACATCTTTTAACTAGGAAGGCAGAGGAAGGGGTTCATGATTCCAGAGGGGTAAGAAAGGCAGTAGCAGAAATCAAGAGAATGCTCTGTTGTGTACATCTGCCCCCACAGAAACTTACGGTAGGTGCTGTGCACAGCTGAGTTATTGTTTACTTTGGGTGTGTCTAGCCCAAAATCTCTGAGATGCGCTGATATATGCAGGTGTGTTAAGATGTGACCCCATCTCTGCTTACAAAGAAGGAAGTTATCTCCTAACACTTCTCTGTAAAGGCCTGGATGCTCTGCCAGCATGGGAGGTATACCAGCTAAGGGATTGGTTTGAGGGAATACGGCCCATTTAAGAACATGGCACTGTTTGAGGTCCCCTTCCAATTCTACATCAGAAAGTCAGCAAGTTCTGTCACACAAAGGAGTTGGTTTCAAGTCTACTGCTATCTGTTAGATTCTGTATTGCCACAATCTGCCTTTCTCTATCACTTCTGAGGATGCTGCAGGCTGTGCAGTAAAATGAGAACAAGGCATCCACCCGGTAGTGTGCCCCAGCCTTTTTCAGGATCAGGCCCTACACACTGTTCCAGCTCTGCTCCTGTGGTTATCTCCAAGAGGCAAGTTGACTTCTGTTATAGCTAACTGCTCTCTGTAACGGCTTCATTTCAAAAGCCATTTTGAAACATCTGAAAACAGAGGATACTTCTTAATAGCGCTTCTAAACAGTGGGATTAAAGATTTTCTCAGCAGCAACTGTAATGAAAGCCAACATTCTGAAAAAACACCTTGGAAGAGGTATATTTTTAACAAAATTCTGCCAATAAAGTTACCAGAGTAAGGAAAATGTGGTCATGGTTTTGCACTTCAAATATTGCCTAATTGGTAGGAGAAAAGTGAGCCTTTAGCAGTGCAGAGTGGCCTTGACACTTTGATGTCATGTAGGTTTTACATTAGCACCACTGGATTGTGCGATACTGTAAATGAAATGAGATCCCACTTTGATGATCTGTGTGCAATTTCACTTAACTTTATTGGCAGACTAGAGCCTGGGTTTATCACCTATACATTTCAAGTAATTTGGGGTTGTTATAAGGAGCCAAGGTTATCATCTTGTTTAGTGCTGCAAAGCATGAAACCTATTAAAACATGACAGGTTTGATTCCCTATGCCTGGCACTAACACACACTCAAAATCATTAGCACAAACCATAGCAAACCAAAAGCAGCTTTTTAATTTATTTTGTTAAAGCTGATATGAAATTCTGATCATAAGAACTGTATGTCTCTGACTTCTAACTAAGATCAGGTAACATGATAAATTCACAGAAAATGTGCTATTTCTGTAACCAAAAGCAATGTAGATTTCGCTTTGGTATTATAACCATTACATCAGAAAAGGGAAAATAGAGTTTAAACAAATCTTGTGCTTTGGATGCTGTTCAACTCATGCAGTATGTTTAGGGAATAATCCAGCATTGACGATTTTATAACAATAATTTTACTTTTTTTGGTTTGACAACTCTCCACTTTTCACTTTCCCTTGACTACTTCATTTTTGACATGTGAAACTCTTCAATTACCTGCAGCTGCTTCCCATTTGATAAAGACCAGAGCATGCTCAGGCGAATTTATGTTGCAGCCACATCTAACCAAGATTAGATATCAGAAATGGCATAACAGAGTGGACATATGGAGTTACTATACGTTCTAAAACCCATTCAGTTGGTGGGTTGTTAGGCTCCCACTTCCACCTGAGCTTTACAGTTAACTCACATATGCCTGCAAAAGTCACGGACACACCTTTGAAATGTCTAAATGCCAATGCCATCCAAACAGTTTCTTCTTGAGCTAAATGTAGGTCAAGAGCTGCTGTTTGCATGTGTGCTGGAAAGAAAGGGAGACGTATAGACACAGCACCACTGCAGGAAGAACACTGTGTCCACAGGTCTCTGGTACAGTGAATAATCATTCTAAACTCCTACACTGAAGAGACCTGCAGCAGGTTCCAGACCTTGATATTTACAAAAGACAACAAAGGCTAAGTGAACAAGCACCATAACACAAAGATCCAAATATTTTTTTTTAACCTACTGAACACATTCTTAGTAAAGGAGGAGAAAAGATGCAGTGGCAGTGTGTCACTGAATATTCAGGAAGGGATCACTGTGTGTACATACTGGATTGGAAGACACGGTACCAGGCCCAGCTACCAATTTAGTACACCCAAGAGTGACAGAAAATACACAGGAAGCCTAGGCAGCAGTGAGAAGTTTGGGAAGGACTCTGAGCATACACCAGAGGCTTGAGGGCAACCGCCAAGACACTGCTACATGCTAAAAGCCAAGTGGTTTTGATAGATCCATTTATTAGTTGAAGTTCTGCTCAGGACAGCCCATCTTAGACTTCCAAAAAGAAAAACTTAATTTTTCACTCCATCTACACTACTACAGTGTGTCTAATGCTGTAAACTGTGTCACTCTGAACACATCACCTTCTTTCCAGATCCACTACTATTTGCACACATAAAGTACCATCCATCTGATTAATAAATGAGAATCCAAAGAAGCCACTATAGCAATTAAAGGATGACAAAAAAAAATTGAGAAGGAGGGAAAAAAAACTTTCATAGGGAAATTTTGTAAATTAGCTGAAAATCATTCTCAATTAAATAACCTTGGCCATCAGTACCTGCTACTCTTTACCCTCCAGAGATATGGAAGGCATTCTTGCTCTGCAGTTAGCGAAGAAAGTTGTTTAGTGAGTGCATGTTAATGTAGAAACAAAAAGTACCATTGAAACAAAGGGAAACAGCAGTTTAACAGGCTTCACAGAACATAAGCATCTTACTTATTGAAGACTTTCTTCTCAAGCCGGGAACGAGAAGTATTAGCCTGCTGCTTCAGGTCTGTCAGGTTTGGATATTTTTTCTTCTTCCCTTTCTTTTTCCCTCCTTTTCCATTATTTTTAGAGGAACCAAGATCCATTCCTGTAGCTGCTTCAACTTCTCTCATGAATTCTGGATCTCGCCACTCTGTTTAAAAGAAAAAGCATGCACTTTGAAACTCCAAACCCAGGTAGAATTTGCAGTCTCCTAAGGTACAGGTTCTTGTCACTGCTAGGTGAATGCAGAGTCATTGTGCTGTAAGTTGCATACACAAAGGAAGGGGAGGATAGAGCAGTTAGCCAAAATGACAGAACTTGATTAAAAGTCTGGGATTAGTATCTATTGTTAGCTGCTGTAGATAAAACTGTTATGTAGGAAGACTTAAGTCAAGTTTTCGCAGTAGCATAGTAGCAAAATTTGAAGGAAACTGTTCCATATAGGAGAGATGACATAAAATGCAGTGATTATTATTTAGAAATTGAACAAAATGCCAACAAGGTAGCTGAGAAACTTATCTCCAAAAATAAATTCAAATAAGCTTAAAAATAAACTTATAAATATGGAATATGTCAACTTTTGAGCAGAGTGAGAGCAACAACATTGTAACATTTCTGCTTCAAATAATCATATTTGCTTCAAAACATGTAACTGCTATCTGACACCTAAAAAGCATTCTTGAATAAGACAACATGACCCTGTTGCCATGAGCCCAATTTTGCGTCTGAAAAAGATACTTTTGAATTATCCCACAATTAACCAGTTTAATTATCTAAGTCAAATTTCTTCTCTTGACAATAGCACAAGAGTTACTTTATTTCATCAAAAACTTGTTTTACACTTTCATCAAAACATTAATGGTTCAGAATCCAACCACACACTGTAAATGGATTCTGATCATAGATGCCACCATGGGAAAAAGCATGAACAATTTAGACTGCAAACTCTTTGAGGTAGCAGTGGTCTTTCACCTTTAGTGTACAGTCTTGCACATCAGAACAAGATAACATAGTATGAAGTAGAAAGTAGAAATGGGGCTAGAGGATGAGTATCTTCAAGTGGAAATTTACAAAAACGGTATTGCATCATAAAGATTTTGAGCATATGGGTTGGAAAAAAATGTAGCAAGTACCACTTCAAAGAGTAACGTGGTCCAAACTCAGCACAAATGTCAGAATTCTGTATTTTAACAACCAGTAATTGTGAGCCATTTGTCATATAGTTTCCCGTGTGTCAGTCAGTTGGCCTTTGTTGCCTGCAGAAATTCTAACACCAAATGTCTACAACCCTTATTTAACATCTATGTAGATATAGAAAAATAAACAGTTCTGAACAACTATACAATAGTCACTTACATACCAAGATGGTCACCAAGTGTGATGAATATTGGTAACAACATTTCAGGAAGGTCAGAGGCAATGTCCTCACTTAAGGACACAGTGTTTAGGAGCACCAGAGCAATTTTCGAAGGAAAGGTTAGATCTAACCTACTATGGTACATGAAAGCAAGGACTGATTAAAATCCAACGCATCAAAAAGCATGAGGAAAATGAAGCTGTGCAAGAACTGAGCAGAAGTATAGAGGGAGAAAATAGAACACATATACTTGATAGATCATAAGACCTCACAGACTACCTTTTTTTTTTTTTTTTTTTTTTTTTTAAGTGAAGGAATACAGAACAGCACAATTCAGATACAGGAACGATTAATCCAAGATTAAGGAAAACTGTCTAAACAGTTTATCTCCCGGTAATAAGAAGGCGTCACAGTTTAGGAACTCAGTGAATGGAGCAATTGTTTAAACACAACGAAAAAATGCGGGCATCCAGTAGAGATGAAATGAGCGTTTGAGTAAAATGAAGGAGCAATTTAAAAGCCTTTGAGAAAAATCAATAGAATGCCAGGGAAGAGCAGCCTTTTTGAGCATTGATGGGCCCCTAAAGCTCTTCATACATTGTTACTGAGTTTAGCAGCAGGGAAAAGAAAATTACACAGTTTGCAATGGTAGGCGGGAATCAATACTGTAGTTAGTAGAGAGATGCTATTTCACATCTGACTGGCCAGCGGCTTGCCTTCACCAGCCTGTCCTGATACCTGTTTGTTAACAAGTCACTAAGGGCTGAAAAACCAGATACTCTTCAAGGCTGACACAAAAAATAGGCACTTAATTTGCTCCTATGTGTGAACTATTGGAAAAGGATGAACACTGCAGATTAGCAGGTCAGCGTAATCCCACCTGATTCATTGTTTCAGGACCAAAGAGCCCAAAGCACCATTTTGTGGACATTACCTAGAGTTTAAATTTTTATACTAAGTTAAAAAATGCTCCATAATAACAATGACAGTGCGGTTGAAACCTAGTCACTATCACACAAACTGTATTACTTTTACATAATTGTTTTCCCCTTCACACACAAGGATGAAAATAAACCTACCATCCAACAGCAAAAAGATGTAGGAAGAATTTTGATGTGATTTAACCATGCAATTGATCCCCAAATTTTAATGTTTGGCATTTTTCAAACTGTCACCATTAGCAAATGATGTTATCAATAATAAGACCAAAGCACGCACTGTACAGAGTGGGTCCCCACTTGTATATTTTACATAGCAGCACTGATCAGACTTGCCTCAAGTGTTTTGTCAAAAAAAAAAGAAAAAAAAAAAGAACAAAACCAACAAAGATTGGTTTGTTGTTGCAAACCAACAAAACACCCTCCCCTCCCAAACCACAAGCCCAAAATAAACAAACTAAAGAGCATTTTAAAAGATTGATGAAAATATTATAAAACAAATACAAAAACACTGAGGTACAGAAAAAAAGAAAGGAATAAAAAGCTGTGGATAAAAGTATTTAGTGACATCTGGTATACATATGGCTTTGAAAACCTGTAAGGTTTTGTCCAATAAATTAAGTACCACAGCTTGTTCAGTACCTCCCCAGACAGATGGGATGGACCTTTGTATGACATCTCAGCTTAACAACGGCACTCAACGCAACAATGTCAACACTGGTTTGGGACTAACATACACATCCTTGTGGGCCAGAGGTGAGAAGCCTCTAACAACACCACGCTGACACTGTAATAAAAATAAGTATTATGTCTAGCCTCCAGCAATGGCAATTGCACAGGAAAAAAAAAAAAAAATCAATATTTTTCAGTGCAAGTGATTTTTATACCAGGGTATTAGATTCTACTTTGAAACAAGTCCCTCAAGAACACCTGCTAGTTTGATTTGATAGTTTTAGTCTGTCATAACTAAGTTGGGAACTTTCCTTTTTAGCACAATGTCCACACCCCTGGCCTGGCTTTGCTGTGATGATCCAGTCGTGCCCATGCTGTTGGCTGGATGCCACTTTAGAGCATTTTGCTCCACCTGGACAAGGATGGAAACTGCCTCCAAACACAGCACTTCTTGACATGTGCAGATATCAGAAGGTGTTCAGTAACTGCTGCATTTGTGTGGTGCTGGCAATTGCCAAGCACAGTCACTCAAAGATGGCCCAATCAGTACTAAATGAAAGTGTTTGTGTCAGTTTTATGTTTAAATGCACATTCACTTGAGAAAGACCTTTTTGGATAACAGATCAACAACTGTTCTTTATGCTCTGAAGGGGTTTCATGGAAGGTTCAGTAGCCTTATTAATAATATATATGACTGTGAAACTGGTGAAATACCAAGTCAGAGCTTAAGAGAGAACTAACTCCTTTTAAGGAGTATACTACAAGATATCAAAATGATAAAGCCTATGGGTAAGTTTTATTAGAATGCAGAATACTCACCTAGAATAAATAACTTAGAGAAAACTAAGACCTTCTGGAAGAAGGCAGATTAAGTAAAAGCTTTGAAAACAAATCTGTTCCCTCCAATTATACACTATATGTCTTTGCTGGATAGATCCCACTCTCCCATCTTCCCTTGCAGTCCATCAACTTCCAGTAGCTTCCTGGTTGCAGTCCCCACAATGCACCATGAAAATCTACCTTCTGTCCATCCCTAATGAGGTTTAGTTGTACTATTGCAAAAAGGTCTCTTATTCCTCTTGGAAGTCTTCCTGTCTATGTATTCATTGCTTGGTATCTTTCTCATTGCCTGCATTCCTTACCAGTCCAGAGCTTTATCCTGGCTAAAAATGCCCCAATAATCTTGGGGAAGGATAAGTCTTTCCTCCACACCTGAAAGCTGCAGCCAGGATGCAAGGAGAAGGCCGTTAGTTTTCTTGACGATCGCCATTGTTTAAAAACAAAATCCAGGTTATTGCACAGTAACATGTAAACAATTAAATAGCACAGGTCTGCTTGCTCCCTTCCTCGAGCCCGCAACAAACATCGTGCCTATTAGAACATCCAGACTAGTTATAATGCCAATAAAAGTAAAGCCCAAGGTGAGGGCTGCCCTCGTTCAGAGTATTTTCTAGTGATGCTGCACAGACACACAGCATAACAAGGCCAAGAATTCTCATTCTAAAACACAAGTAGTAAGTGAGTAGATAAAGGAAACATAGAATATGATAGATATGAATAGATACAGGAAAAATAAGTTCCCGCATTGTGACAAAAAATCCACTCTGCCAATAGTCATGGTAACACAGTGATCCTAATAATATTATCATTACATTACATAAATCACAACTGTTAGTGACCAGCAAGATTAGATGACTTCTTTTCAGAAGCATGGGAACAGGTACTGTCAGGCATTTCCCGGGAAATAGGTTTAATCGTCCTTAATAAATATGTTCCTTAAGATAAAGGCTGTAATTCATCTATCTGAGCAGTGTTAGAAACATTATGATAACTATTGGAAATAAAGAACAAATGTGACGTTAACCTTATTCTGTGTACACACGCATCCATATTTACCACATAAGCAAGAATCACTGCAAATTAAAATCAACAGGAATTTAAATGACAGAACGTGGTTAGGAGCAAAACAGAAATACGATCCAGTTCTGTGGATCTCAACCTGTGCTTTTAGCCACAAAAGAATGGGCTCTCTTCCTCCCTGTAACCTGTCACATTTGTTGTCCAACTGCACACTGAAATTGTTCTCCAACCTGTATCTACACTGTATCTATATATAGATACAAGATATTGCAGATGCAATATACGAAATATATAGATACAATATAGATACAATATATACAGTTATTGTATATATTGTAAATATACTGTAGATATTGTAAATATTGTATACAATATATACATAAACATATATACAATAAAGAGATTAGGCTTGCATTTAAAGCTTATTTCCCGCCTCTGCCTTATTTATTTATTTATTTATTTATTTTTAAGATGCTATGCAGACACAAACCTGGCTGAGTTGCTTGCTTGTCAAACTGCATCTTTTCTTCTCTGGCTCTGTCCTCTGCATTAACGGGAATCCCAGATTCATCCCGAGGAATTATCTTTCCGTGGAACGGGCACTTCAGAAAGAAAGGGGAAAAAAAAAATATCTCAAAACTTCTGAATTGAAAGAAAATGCTTACATGTTATTCAACATAGCTTAAAGCCATACACTGGAATCAAGTAATAAAACTCAACACTTAACTCCCAGTCCCTCTTAGAAAGCATTAGGATCCCATAAACATCATGTGTTTAACATATTCAGAATCTCAAAGAAATAAGCTCTTTGTGATAGGAATATCCAATTTCAACAGCCAAGTAGCACATCCTGTGAAGTCTGGAACAAGGGCACCAATGCTGCGTCGTATGTTGTTGTTTATGCTATATTTCTATCCTGCAACAATCCTGTTTAAAGTATTTTAGTGCATTCAGACCATTCAGACCCAGATAATACAGGAAGAACAGGGATATTAGAACAAAGAATTTAAGCAAAGTATTTCTGCTCAATAGGGCTCATAATTTGAGGCTGTGTAGGATTTAGCTTTCATAAAACCTAATTTGTAAATAAAATCTCTTTGCCCCTCAAACACACACATTTCTGAAAAAAAACAATTAAAATCAAATACGCTTCTAAACGAGGAAAACTTTTCGGCAACAAACTAACTGTCTCAGCTTTACTGCCAGGTACTCATATATCTCAGTAACAAATAAAATTAAATACCTATGATGAATGCCAAAAATATTTGGGAGTTCCTTAAATATTTATAGCTTCCTTACCAGAAGGATGCTTCCCATATGAAGCACATATTAACAGCAAACATCTCTAGACACGATTTTCTTCCACTTCCTTGAGCTATATTTACAATGTGATATAAACTTGTATGGATATGTTTTAATGAGATCATCTCTGTATAGCACATATCCTGGAAGTTGTGTAACTTGGTGCCCACCTTAATCCGATCTTGTCTTTCACACAGACTTCCATCGGGCATTGGTGCTCGACATCTATGTTTCACTGGTTCAAACTTGCCAGCAAATGTTATAAATCTAGTTTTTAACATTTCAGTTATTTCTTTATTTTCCACTTCTTCCTCTACTTCACTCGGTGCCCAAAATCGATGCTCAGAAGCAAACCTGGGAAAATAAGAAATGAAAATTCTTCACAGACAAAGTTGTATGAAAGCACATAAAGATGCCAGTATAATCCTGTGGTAACCTCACATGTAAAAGGAAGTTAGAAAACCTAGGAATATACCATTCTTTCTTATGACTCCTATATTATGAAGATGTTTTTGAAATACCACCAAAGCCTGTCCAGTACTGATTTCTTGTTTAACCCACTAACCTATTACAAGTCTTAGCTCTAGTTTGTGAGCTGACATTCAGAGTCAGTTATCCGGTACCCAGTTTCAGTGAATAACCTTGTAATTCTGTAAACATTCTTCATAACAGAATAATTCTATGGTTAAACACAGAAGACAGATCAGGGAGGAAACAGTTTGATCTTAACTTGTCTGATCTTATTCCTGGTAGCTATACTCCTGTAGCAGCAGAGAAGCAGGAGCTGAAAGCAGCGTATGTTACAATATACTGAGACCAAGGAAGACAGCAAACAATCAGCTGAGCCTTACAGAGATCCTTTCTTCCAGGTTCTCCTATGCAGTGTCCATAAGTCTGAGAAACTTAAGCGGTGTTCCTCTAGGAAATTAAGCTAATCCATTGAAAATCTATTTTAAAATTAGAGATCTTACCTATATATACGTGGGGAGTGGGAGAGAAGGGGAGTAAGGACCCTTGAGCGATGTAGTATTTTCAAATTTTCTCAGCAGTATTCATATAATTTCATTTTAGCCACTCTAGTCTGCCAACAGTCTATAATGAGAAACATGCAACCCCAGACAGCAATTACCTGACTCATCTTAGGATGCAATGACTGTCCCTCTGATGGTAAATGTTTCTTTCTCCTAATCATGAAAAGAAATTGGGGTGACCAGCTTAAGATTAGATATCTAACTTTAAGACATTTGAAATCAAACAACAATCCCATCCCAACTTTAAGGAAATATGAAGTTAAAGAGGAAAAATACAGCTAAACTAAGCAAAAAAAACCCTCCAGCCTGCATATTTGCTGCTTATTACAAGCAAAATGGAGATATCTAGATGAGAGATGTCTTGATAAGGACTTAAAATTCATAAAGAACACTTCACAGTTCCTTTCTTCCACATAGCTCTTCCACCCCATCAGGCCCAGACTAACTTGAGAGGATTTTCTCTATCCATATCCAATTCCTCTCACTCATTAATATCCTTGGATGTCATTCCTACTTCTGAGACTTTGCCTTCTGTAGACTGCAGCGCCATATATACATGAACATTGGCTTCACAAATCACAACGATCTCAATTCAGCAAAACACATAAGCCAATACTTAAGGAATTACTTTAGTGGGCCTGAAGAGTTTTGATTAATTTTATCTAAGCAAGTTTTCAGCAGATGACAAGGAGGAAAAAAAAGTGGAGGAAATCATCTGACCTTAGCAACCTACCACATATATAGCTGCTGGTTTTACTGCAATAGTTGACCATTTAAAACTATGTAAAGAGATTAGAACTAGGTTAAAAAAAGGGATTAAGCAATTTTGAAGCCATTCTATGATTTGCCAAATCATCAGAAAAATGTTCAACAAGTAAAATCCTTGTTAAAGAGATTCATGCTACTCAATAATTTCTTCACTGAATATACCTTGCTAGTATCATAAAAATTCTAACCTGCCATAAAGCACAAATAACTTTCTTCTGGTAAATCAGGGGATAAAGGCAAAAGAGTTATAGTGGAGGCTAGTTCAACATTAAACCTAGTAATTTGTTTCCAGTATTTTTGGTTAAAAAAAAAAAATGTTTTCAATCACACAATTCTGCAAACTATAGGCTAAACAAATAAGCTCTAAGAATCTTTATAATATACCAATATGACTTTAGTCAAATGTTTGAATGGTACAGTATTTTAGGGTCAGAAATTACGTGGCAAGATCGTACAATAGACAGTAAATAAAAGAATGAAATGAATTTCTTATTTGCTTAGTTCTAATACAATCTTGAGAACAAGACTGACTGCTAGCTCTGTGTTACTAACGTTACAGACACAAGGAGGGGAAAGCATTCCTAAAAAGACACCATACAGGATTTCTAGTGCAAGGTAGCATTACAGAACCTCTTAGTAAAATTCTAGTGTCCTTTGGTGGTCTGAACTCTCCTCCCCCTCTAAATTATCAAATTACAGTTACATGAAAATGAAGAAGCAATTAATAGTTGTGCATATCAACCTTTCCAATTAGGACAAAGTTCTGTTTAATATTCTGCCCGCCCCCCCCCCGCAATCTGCATCCAACAAATCTCAAGGAAATTAAAATTATGTTTTACTCTATATATCATTGCTCAGTATTTGGGAACTGGACTTGAAATAGCCTGATTCCTACACAGATATTCATAAATATTATTGTTTACTACAAGCATATAACTTATTTTCTCCCAGCATGACTTAGAAGCAGGTAAGAAAAGAACAAAGCAGTGTTAATTCCCAAAGTTTTCTGATTTCCTGTTTTTGTAATTTAAGCAACATTTAAAAAGGCAGAACATGAGATCTTTGTTTGAAAAAATGATGCATGTTACAAGTAAATCTTTTTGTAAGAGGGATCAGAAGGGGGACAGACAATCAACTAGAAGATCAACACTCCACTCACACTCATAGAAAGAGTGTTACTGATCTAGACAAATAACAGAGGCTTTAATGGAAATTACATAGCTGTACATTTGGAGGAATAAAATACAAGTAATGGTTAACTGAAATCTAAAAGAAAGTCCAGCTCCTGGAGAAATGTTGCACTCTTTCAACAAATTTATATCAACTTCGTGTCTAAGATGATGGGAAGATGATCAAAAACTTGAATAAATATAAATTCTGAAACCCGTATGATGCATACGGAGATCCTGGGGCAAGCACTAAATAAGCTAATTCAAGCATCCTAGACACAGTCATAAAAAGTGCTGCAGCAGCTAATTCACTCTGATCCTAAGAGTAAACTAATTTAATTCAAGGAGGAGGGTAAACGAGTTTGAAAGGCCCATACTGTCCAAAAAAGTTGGTTAAGCTGGCATAGCAGTCTCTACACAGTACAACACTGCAGTATACACGCTCTCCCCCCCCCCCCCAAAAAAAAAA
>VFFE01007859.1:2296497-2347557 GCA_008921705.1 Burhinus oedicnemus
AAAAAAAAAAAAAAAAAAGTACTACTACAGTTTTATAGACTCTTAAAATGAGCTCTTAAACTAGCTTAATGAGTTGTGTGAGTGAAGGCAGAAGCAGGGAAAATGGTTCGGCCTAAACTTTTTGTAAAGCCCAGTTACTGTCACCTTCTAGAGAAGGTTCACCATTTCCCGACTAAATAAAACTTCTTTAGAAAATCATCTTCCTGGTAGCTATATTCTCACTATCAAAATCTTAATTTATTGTAAATGCTGTAATTAAGTAAGTGTAGTGTTAAATAGGTGAAGGGGAAAAACTTTTCCACTTCAGATTTTAAAAATTCAAATTCCATACACATTCAATATGTGTTGCCTGGTTTTTGGGTTTGCTTTTTTTTTCCTAGGCATCTTATAGAGACAGTATGTGTGCATATAGAAAAGTTAAAAGAGTTGGCCAATGACTACCTTCATTTTTCAAGAAATATATTTTATACCCAGGGGCCAATGGTATTGTGTGTGCAGAGTTACTTAAATTATCTTTAGTTAGATTGGCCTATCTGTAGTTATAGACTATAAGGTTCAGAAGTGTGCCCTCTATTTTATTGGAAAGCATAAAAATAAAACAGTACAGCACAAGGCAGACAGGCAGTGAAATACGCTTCTGATTCCACTTATGACTTGAATAACTCATTTGCAATGTAAAATAAAGCCTTACTACCTTTTTGGCATTATCACAGACAAATGCTTCTTAAAGCCCTGCTGAAAATCTTAACCATTTTACTGGCTTTGAAGAGCTTACATCACACCAGACAGAATCCAAAGCTTGGTGTGACTGTGTTAAAACACTATTATGTATCAAATTTCACTGGCTTTCAATATTTGAAACATATGCAGCATTTTATGCAATCAGATACAGAGGCAACACTTCCTGCAAACACTGTCTTCACACTGTGATCATGGGTTGGGGTTTTTTTGTTTGTTTTGATAAGAAAACAAACTAAGTTAAAGAAACACTGCTGAGAATATGTAAGTTTGATTTGCAACCCAGCCAGTCAATGGTTTTGCCTTTTCCAAGCCAGGTATGATACACACTGATATTAAAGTTCTGGTGGACTTAAATGAAATTTATATGTAGAGGGAGGGCTTTACATCTCAACTTTCATATAAAAATACTAGTCCGAAAAAGGCATTTTAAAAACTGACTACTAGAAACAATTTTTGATGTATACCTACCATCTCTTATCCTTGGCATTGCTAAAGCTTTCCCCAAGCCAGCAATGTTTCATGTCCAAGAAACACAAAACCTTCCCAGACAAGAATGGAAAGTGAGAGATCCAAATTCAAATCCTGTAACGGGCACCTATTTCTTGTGTGACTGAACAAGCGTATCAATTTCCTCAGTTACCACTCTGTAAAGTTAGGAAAAATACCCCTGGCACCTCCCTAGCCTTTCTCCTACCTTGTCTGCTATTTATTTAGACTGTAAAGTCCCCAGCAGAGGGACTGTCTATCATGCACTTGCATGGCACTTTGCATAATGAGGTACCAATTTAAATTGAAGTAAGTGATGCCATGCTGCAAATAATACACAAACATGAAAGAGCACAAAAAATGTGCTTTGAAGCATCAAAGGATATTTAATTAGTATCACATCTTCTCAAAACAAATAACATTTTAAGGTAGAATTTCTGACTTTGTTTATGGGTCCTACAGCACAAGGGAAAGAAGAAAAGTAATTATCAAAAGAAATAGCAGTCACCCCACTGCATGACCTCTGAGTACAAGTAAATCTATATGTATTTGTTTAATTTGTCTTAAAAGAAAAAGAGCATTACTTGAGAATCTTCCCACCACTCGGCTGATCCTGTCCCCAGTAGTGAAGATCTAATCCAAAAGGCATGAGGGGAGCTTTAGCTCTTTCTTCTTCTAGTTTTCTTCTCTTACCATCAGGATCTTCCAAGGCTGCTGGCTGAGTAGTTGCGGAGTCACTGGAGAAAATTGATGAAAAATCAATACAGAACAGCAATGATCACAACAACATTTTCTCTTTTTTCATTAGATTTTCACACCAATGCTAATATTATCTTAGATCTAGGACTACTACAACTACCTTTACAGGATTGGTTTGGTTTTTTTTTAAAGGATACAGACCATAACACCATGCACCCTGCATACAGCACACCGAACCATGAAGCTTAACTGCATATTCAGCTGAAGCTAAGTAAAATGTATTATTCCATAGGTGTAGAAGCCTAGAGATCTAACGAGGGCAGTAGTGGATCATACATGCTGTACTGTGTATGATGCTATGTACTGAGCTACTGATGTGGCAAACAGTTTTTAGAAAGATCTTTTTTCGTAAACTTATGCCCGTGTTTGCATGGCAGTCACATAGATTGCAAAGTCTGTTTTTGTTGACAAAATTCCATCTTGCAGACTTATAATACTCATTGTGCAACACCACCACAGAATTCAAAGTCCTCAAAAAACAGAGTACTACTATGGAGATCTTGGGTATTCACTAAGAGAGCTTCAAAAGGCCTTAGTAACCTTACCGAAACATTACATTTTTAAAGATTAAAAGTCAAAAGGTACACCTGAATACTCCAAACTCCAGAGCTCTAATGAAGTAAACCTGTTTCTGAGATTACATTACAGTCTACTAGTTTTTTGGGGCTTTCTTGTCCAATGAAGAAGTGCCTTTTCAGGAATATGCCACTAAGTAGATTACTCAGTCTTATCCCAAAATCACAGATAAATGCTAGACAAGGCTGGAATTTCAGCAAACTTTGAACAGAATTGACAACAAATACATCTTTGGAACCAGTAAAACACACCTCCAGGCAGCACTGACAGTGTAAGTCACTAGGAAGCAAGAGATGATTGAAGCTACTTTCTAATTTAGCATTAGGATATATTCCATTTAGTTGCAAACCAAAAAAATACCCCAATAAATGGGGACGGGGTTTTTTTGTTAGGAGTGGAGGCAATGTAATGTTTTCTCTTTTCATAGAGGCCATTTACACCAAATAAAACCTAAACCAAGTGAGCAGCAATCACTAACAAAATCCCCAATATTAAGCAGTGAATGTATATCTCAGTAAAAGAACTGTAACTTCAAAATGAAACCAAGGCAGCCTTAGCAGCTTGCCTAGCTCTTGAACCCTGTTCTGTGTGCTTTCATGACTAACACATACAAGTAAGAGCAAGAGGTTTCTACAAGAATTAAAACAAAGATAACCTGGCATGTGGAGGTGGTAACTTTGGTAGTTTGTCTCTAATAAGTTTCAATGTGGCAGCTGCACAGGTTGGATCCAGTTCATCTTCATTCCCTTTCAGCTGGGCACGGGAGCTCAGTGGAGCTGGTCCTATTGATGTCTTCTCCACTGGTGCTTTTGGAGGTGACTGGGGCTCCAGCCCTGGAAAAGAACTCCGTGTTTAAGAGAGCTTCACTTCTCCCACCATCAAGGCTTCACAACAGGGCCAAATAGCTTAGGATGTTGATTGCAAGTCTTACTGCTTTCAATTCACATTAGACATCCACCCCACTCATAGACAGAGCAGTATTTCTGCCTGTGAAATTTTTCTTGTTTTGGGACAGAGACATACTGAGTAACCAACTATAGTGAATCAACCTTTAAATTTGTATGACATGGTGTGACAACAAAGAATGATGTTACCTCACCTTGGAAAGAAGGATTTTAACAATACATTTTTGCCTAACCTGCAATACTGCTAGTTGTATGTAAGCTTCTAGTATCATATCAGCTTGCTGGTGTGTCATTCCTGCACTCAAGGTTATATCAAGGTAAAGGAACTACTGGTACCACTGTTTAACACCTAGAGTGCCAAAAGAAATCCAAAAGCAGTAGAAAGCAAAAGGAAAGGCGTACATCCATATCCTCCTGTGTGCTAAGAGCAAGTCTTTGTGGTGTCTCAGCAAAAAATCCTGCTAAAACTCCTACAGCCTGGCAAAGAGAAACCACTTCTGGGTGGGGGATTGACTGTAACACATGACTGATAACAACAGGAACCATTGTCACCCAGCATGGCTGGCAGGGAAGCATACCCGGTGAAAAAACAAAGTGTGTGTGAGGCACATTCTTGTTCTTTGATGATTCTCAGCGACCATATTGACCCTTCAGAGCTGAGAATATAGACCAAAATAGCTTTTTTTCCTTCCTTCCTGAGCAGCACCACTGAGAATAGTTGAGTTTCAATTCCTAAATATATCCGCAAACAGAATTATCTACAGAACATTCTTCTTTCACCAATACGGAAATACACAATTTACCAAGATAAAATACCTAAGCGCTGGCAGAAGCAACAAGTATACCCACAGCGTACGCTCAAGAGACAATAAATGCCTGAGCTACGCCTGAAGACCAAGCCCACTGCAAGGCAGTATCAGGCACTGATGTTCAGCACCAGCAGCTCAGTGGTGGGGCAAATTAATTACTTTATACAGCTAGATTAGACAGCCAGCACGGACTGTAATGATGCAATTAGATAGGCTGAGTAGTTAGACAGCACATGCCTCTATCCACTGAGCTAGAGAAGCAACTCTATTAGCTGGCAGTAGTAACAAGAACTTTTCAGCCAATAACAGCTAAAAATGGAAAGATGTGATCCCTCACACATAATAGACTGTATTTTCCCCATCAGAAAGCTTTTTCATAAAAGAAGTGACTGAAATGCAAGGCCACCCAACCCCCAAAAACTAAGTCAACACAAAAAAGTCATAGTTTCACAAGCCTAAAGTTTTAAGTAAATTATCTCAGCCTTCTTACGAAAAGCAATCTGAGTTTACCTGACATGTTGTAGCCATTATTTAATTGGGATTTTTAGTCTCCTGCCTACTTCTAGCCAGCCCTGAAGCTGTATCCAGAAGTATTTTTGCTTTTCTAATTTGTTTTGCTAATCATTAAATGTATCACAAGATATTAACCAGAAGAGGAAAAGCTAATGTGGTATGACCTGCCCTCTGATTGGGAAATTGCAGGACCTGTAGTGGCAGGTAGCACAAAATATTTTCATTTCAGAGAAAAACATATTTTTCACAGACAAAATTAGAGCAACTTGCCCTGACCCCTTCTTTCCACCTTATAATGTCTTCCTGTAATTCATCCTGACCTTGATTCATTTGTACCACATCTCCTCTGTAACCTTTGGGGTGCAGCCACACAGAAGGTATTGCCTGACTCCAGCCACAGGTCAAGTTCCTGAGCTGGCCATCTTCTAGAACCACCCCCTAGATAGATATGGGTCTAAACTTTCCAAGTACCTAGATCAGAAGATGAGTCCTTGCACAAGGAATGAGATCTCCTCATTTTCGAAGGCTCCAAGCTCAGTGCACTGAGAAGGATGCCCTGTCAACCCCCTGCTTAACCTAGTTCCTGGGCACTTTTTCCCCAGAGAGAGCTGACAATCCCAATTCAAAATCCACAAAGCTAGAGCCCCTCAGAAGGACAGGAGAAACAAAAGCAGACACTGGATCTGGCTTGTGTGCGTGTGTAGCCTTTAAATGTTGCCGCACACAGCAAACGGGCACTTCTGAATACAACTGAATACAAATGCCAGGAGGCCTGCGTGGATGAACAAGGAGCTCCCGGACAATCTCAAACGGAAAAAAGGAAGCCTACAGAGGGTGGAAGCAAAGGACAGGTAGCCTGGGAGGAATACAGAGAAATTGTCCCAGCAGCCAGGGATCAGGTTAGGAAAGCTTAAAGCCCAGATAGTTAAATCTGGCCAGGGGTGTCAGGGGCAACAAGAATGCCTTCTATAAGTATATCAGTGACAAAAGGAAGACTAGGGAAAATGTGGGCCCACTCAGGAAGGAAATGGGAGACCTGGTCACCCGGGACATGGAGAAGGCAGAGGTACTCAACAACTTTTTTGCCTCAGTCTTCACTGGTAAAGGCTCTAACCACACTGCCCAAGTTGCAGAAGGCAAAGGCAGGGACTGGGAGAATGAGGTACTGCCCATTGTAGGAGAAGACGAGGTCTGAGATCATCTGAGGAACCTGAAGGTGTACAAGTCCATGGGACCTGATGAGATTCATCCGTGGGTCCCGAGGTAACTGGCAGATGAAGTCACCAAGCCATTATCCATCATATTTGAAAAGTCATGGCAGTCTGGTGAAGTACCTGCTGACTGAAAAAGGGGCAACATAACCCCCATTTTTAAAAAGGGTAAGAAAGAAGACCCGGGGAACTACAGGCTGGTCAGTCTCACCTCTGTGCCCAGCTAGATCATGGAGCAGATCCTCCTGGAAACTCTGCTAAAGCACATGGAAAATACGGAGGTGATAAGTGGCAGTCAACATAGCTTCATTCTGCCTCCCCTGTTTCAGAGCAGAGGCCAGTAACGACAATTGCAGCAGATGGCTTACCTGCCCCTTTCAAAACAAGGGAGCGAAGGAAATAGGATCTGGAGAAGGAAAGAGGATGAGGGAGCACGATCCATCAGCAGTTAATAAGCATTCATAGATACTTCTCTGTCTTCTCCTCACTCTCCCATGACAGCTCAATACATTCCTTCTGCTTATCCAGTGTACGACAAAGAGCAATGTGGACCATTTTAACATGACAGTTGAGGCAAATATATCCGTGATGCAACTTGTGTGTGACAATGTTCTCCCATATCCATAGAGAGACCAGACCCAGCTCTGGCAAGATGATGCATTCCACATTTCCTAAGAAAAGGCTACTTGAATATTGTGTAGATACCCCACAGGAATGAACACACAACTGAGAGTGGGTATTTCAGTACTGCCAGTCCTGCGGCTGTCCTGGAAAGACTGCAGCAAGCACCCAACTGTCCAAACATTCGCAGGCAGCAAGCATTGCAGAGTGCACAAAAAGACATTCACCACAGTTTGAAGCCAGTGTCAATCCCTGCTCTTCCCTGACTCCCTGTTCCGCTCTCTGGAAAACACCCCAAAACCAAAGCCCACATTCCCAAGGCAGTGCATCCTGAAAGACAGCACTGCTCGAGCTGTCCAATGCTTCCTGGGAATTGAAATTAGCATGGACTGTGATGCAAAGAAGGATCACTCCTTTTTAACATTTATGTCCTCAGATTGGAGGTTAGAACCTGCCTACCAGCTGTAGACAGACACAGCCCATCTTGCTGTTGGATCGCGATGCTGCTGCTGCTGAGCATGCCTGACACTACTACTCCCTTACTCAGTCATGCCCACATCAGATACTCTAATGAAAACAATGAAAATGCCACATTCACTGTGTTATCCAACTTCCCATCATAAAGTAAAAAAAGCTTTAAAGAACATTGTTCAAAAAATTCATTTAAAGGACTAATCTGTGCGTTGGGAAAGGATCTCAAAATTAGCAGAAGGACCAGCAATAAAGGAAATGATAATTAAGCATAATAGGTTGGAACTAAGCGGAGAAACAGCAGGGCTAAATAGCAAAAGAAATGAATTCATGACATTTATTAGGCTGTGGACTTGCCATTCAAGAGGGATAATGGTGCCTCCACAAAAATGTTTTTTAAACAGCACTTCAGTGAAATATTAAGGTAGCAACCTTGAATTTATGTATCTGGAAAGGGGGCAGGATAGGACTCTTTCTCAGCTGCTGCCATAGGCTAGAAAGCGAAAAAGCCCTTCTCGTGTGCTTTGTATCGAAGTGAAATAGAATTAACCCAAAAGATACTGTTATAACCACACTTCAGAATCATCAGGATTTGGAACAGTAAATTTCCTTCTATTACAGAAACAAACAGGCCCTTTGGCATGAGCAAGGTTGGCTGAGAAAAATATGTGATAGACTGTACCTGTAATGTAGAATTGCTTAGACTGCATATTGCCTCTTTTCTCTCTCTCTCTTTTTTTTTTTTTTAAGGAGAAGAATACCTTTCTGAAAAGCACTGTTTAAAGCAATAGTTTTAAGCCCACTTGTACGTGTACTATTTACAAACTGTCTCGGTCAGAAGGTAGCAGGTGTGTATCTCACCATACCTTTTTCTCCCCCTCTTTGGAAAGAATATGTGCATAGGTATTAAAAGCTCTCAGGAAATCCTAGTTTTATTCCATTTTTTCCTACGATGTTTATGGAAAGCATGATTGCTCGTTCACTACACTGATTTTGGTTTTGGGGGGGAGAGGAGGGGAATAGCACAGACAAGCAGTCAGCAACACATAGAAAAGGCAAGAGAGATAAACGGACAATGTGACATTTAGATAGATAAAATCACATCCAAAAGATCAATATAGGAATTCTTAAGAGTTACAAGAACAAAATATTTTCCCATTGATTTCTTATTTTAAACCATTAACAGAAAAATGGCTGAAGGTAAATACACTACGACACCAGTAACAACACCTCTACTGTGGATTTTTTTAAAAAAATATTTGTTTATAAAATTAGTTTTTGCTTACAAGATAAAGACAAGAGTCACCACACAGACAGCCCTAGCTGAATGGTATCCAATGTCAGGGTGGGTTTTTTTGTTTTGTTTTTAAGACATAGATGGGGTTAAGTGCAGTTTTAAAAGTAAAATTCTTCAGAATTCTGCTGTTCCGTCTATTTTATTTAACACAAGTACAGTAACTGGGTTTAAATTGTTCCAATAACAGCTTTTAGAAAGAATCATAAAAATGTTCAAATCCCCTTTTTTGTTTAAATTGACCAAATGGCACCTATTTGCCTGAAGCAATAAAGTAGACCGTGTTCACAAGATAAATCGATAGAAGGAAAGAGAGAGGCTGGGGTTTCAGCTGAAGTTAGGCTGCTGAATGCTGACATTATTGATTTTAGCTAGTTCAGCTGGCCTTGTAATTAAAATGTAAATTTGAGAAAGAGATTATGTCCTGACAGAAATGGTGGGATTAGGGGGAGATAAAAGCCCCTCAGTGAAAATTCAGAGAAAGAGCAAGCACAGGTTTCCTCAGCTGTGTGGATTTAGACGAAATCTAGCTACTTCAGATTCACTTAAGTTTAATTGAAAAAACGAAGACAGAATATAAACAAGTATTATGGACTTCAACTTTCCTGAAAAAAACCCAAACCCACAACAATTTCTGTTTCCCATTGGTTGACTCTTAGTCAAGCTTAATGCATGTGATTCATATTAGTACAGACACTCTCCAAGGCTGTCAGGAAAATCCAGCAGCTCAGGTACAGTATTTCCCCATTTACACTCTACTGTGCTCATAATGAAAAAAACTGCATGTATTTCACTCAGGAAGCACAATGAGCTTTACTGTTAAGCAAAGAGAACTTTGCAAAGCTTACTTCATATGGACTTGCAGACCCAAGGGTTCAAGTGAATGTCTGGGGCATTGCTTCCAAACAACTTCAGTGTTTCAGCATCAGTTCTGCTATACCTCTTCATGCACAAGTGTATGTGTGAACAAAATTAACATAGGTGATCACATGGTAGGAAGATCTCATTATTTCTGAAGGTTCTGCTACTCATAAGGGATGGAGATTTGAATTATATGTCATCCCTGACAGATATCTGATCTTTGTGAAACCATCACAAATTAAAGGAATATTCAGTTTTTGTTCTCTTTTTAACTGGGATCAAATTTCACCTCTATTTACCTAAAAAAAAATCGGGCTATTTTCTTGTTAGATCACTTCATCTGCACAGAACTCTAAAATGAGGAAAGAAAAAAAAGAAATTAAAACTGATTAAAACACCATTTATTGTGGTAGAAAACGTCCTCTTAATTTTAGATAGACACAGTTTCTTATCTTATTTTTGAACACCACTAAGCAAACTGCTGTCTGCAGCTACTAGGGGAGGATGTTGAAATGCCACAGGTCGCTTTAGCAAATATTCTCACACAAAGCAACTTATCACATGGACAACTGCACATATTAGTATTTCTATATAAATTACACTACTTTTTAAAAGCTGTCAAGGGGTCTTTTATAATCAGAGATTCTAAACAACCAAAAAAGATCCCCTCAGCACCTTTGAATGCAGCTATGCTCATTTACATATACCTAAATTTTAGAATTCTACTTTGGAACTTCTAATTAAGGAAAAAAGATAACAACTATGTTAATTAACTAGAAGAGTTCATTAGCATTACATAAATACTTTGTTTGGCTTACTGGAATTAAAGGATATGTTAATTTGTTATAATGTTAATTCTCATCATTAACCCTATTTATTGTTGTTTTACAATCATAGCTAAGCATCAGAATAAATCAAAGCAGCTGAGTTTAGATTAAAACCTTTCTACACCTTACACCCTGATCTTTTAAACTTATTATTTTGCAGTCCCTGGCCATTGCATAGTTCCTATGAGGTACACCACCATCATAAACCACTCGGAAGTATTATCAGCATACTGTGCAGTGACTATTAATTTCTAAGAACTTTAGTAGGAATCAAATATATCCCATGTCCTGCCAGATTTTCTGGGAACCTTATTTACATAGAAGCACCTTGCCTGAGAGTGAGGAAGGGTTTGAGTCATCAACTGATTAGGAGGCATCAGAAGAAATATCTACAATCAACTTCTACATGAATGTAGAAGTATTTTATTGGAAGCGCTAAGAACGTTTTTTAGTAAATGTGCAAAGTTATCTTCATTCCAAATACTGTATCATAGTAAGTTTTACTCAACTGTTCTCCTAAGTGTAGCTATATAGAATATGTGTTTGTCCACATACAGATATATTCAAAACATACTAATATATTGAGGCAATCTCACTTGTAAACTTGTAATTAAATACTTCTAATGTTGTATATGCTAGGAAAAATTGAGACCACACAACACATGTTTGATTACAGAAGTTCAGGACTGGGGTCCTAACTTCAGTGCTGACTATCTGTTAGCCATATATTTATAGCAAATAAATGCATGCTATTTCAATCATGTAACAACTATGATTTTTTTTTTAAAAGGATTTATAGCAATATTAATAGAAATCTTATTCTAAATACTAGACTCTTATCTACAGAAAGAAACACAACTGTGTGTTAATTGCATTTCCAAATCTGGGAAAAAGGAAGCCAAATTTCACTGGGCACTGAAAGGTAAGTAGGTAATTCTGCCTGTCCTTCCCCCTGCAAAATATGATTTGTTTCTTCCCCTTAAAGAAGTCAAGCAATACCCACACGTCCTTATTTAGACTAGATAGTGTAATTCTAAGTCTCAAATTCAGTTCCTGAGAAGCGTGCTTCACATACTCCAAAGTCTGCAGGTTTGTTTTCGTTGTGGTGTCCACTGAGCTGTTTGTCCATGTAAGACTGTTCTGCATGCTCTTTACATGCAAGAAGAATTCCCTCAGGAAGTTCCTGAGGTACGGAGACCAGACAAATCAAATCAGACTAAAAAGCTATTAGGCTTGTAAAGCAGAACCCAGACCATTGTAGTCAGGAAGAAAAAAGCTGAAGTATCATTTTTACTTTCCATTTAGCCAGAACATGTGTATCTATTCAGTGATTCAACAGTCAGTAGAACCTCAGCAACTTCCTTCCCAAATAATAATGTCATCAAAAATATTTGTTTTCATTACAACTAAGGCAGGGCACAATTATTCTATTAATCATGGTGACGCACATTTTTATAGCCTGTAACTGAAGCAAGCAATTGGCCAGATTGCTATTCAGACATACATCTCGCCTCAAATAAACCCAGATTAGATTATATGATTTTTTGATAATATGATTATTTAGATTTTATATGAAATGCAAGCTACCTGTTAGCAACAGAAGCTGCTGTACTGATCCCACACTTGTGTTCTCTTATTTGCATTGAATCATGCTTGAGGCAAGTCTACTTCATGATCATTGCCATGATAATCAACCTCTCTCCTGTGGAAGCCTAGACTTGATCAACACCCTACCATTTTAAAAGCTATTACAAAATTACTTTTAGTAAGTTTTTCAAATATGCCTACCACTGGGGAACCCTAAGCAATCCTAATAACAGAAAACTAAATCAAGTATTTGCCTAAAAGACTAATAAGCAGTCTTTTACTGAGTATTTCAGATATGTTTAGATATTGTAGTTCGGAATGTAAACTCAACACTTAGGATTTGTGCTTTTCCCCTGTGATTTCCAGATGTGTACTATTAAAAAAACCCCAAACAAACATGAAATAGAGGAAAAAATACATGTAAAATCAACAGATAATCATTCTGTATCAACTAAATCTATCAGATGCTTCTATGGAGGAAAAAAGCCCAGTATGAAAGCCATCATGTCTTCACAGGTCAAAAAAAGTGGTTTCTGTTGCACCTTATCAACACTTGCATACATGCTCTTTTTGCCATGTCTAGCTTTAAATCTGTTTTATATAAACAGCCAGACAGCCTTTTTATGGGAGAAATTTCATTTAGATGGAGGATAAGAGAGCACATTACTATTGTACGCAGCAACTAAAAACACTGTTTTCCTACTTCCTACGTCAAAAATGAAAGAGATAAATAGAGCTAAGAAAGAGTCAACATAGTGAAGCTACAGAGCAATACACATGGTTAGATACCACACAAGGCTTCAAATTCAGTGCCGCTGTTCTCAGTGTGACACAGATGAAACATTAGTACTTGACCACACAAACAAAAACATTTAAAAGCATTTAGAAAATCTTTTCTGCAGGAAATAATAAAAAAAAAAAATCGGATTTCAATAAATTAGTAATTAATTTTCCTATTTTTTTAATCTGTAATGACGATTCCTTTATATTCCACATTCCTGAGGCAGTTTTACTTTTAATCATTGTGTCCCCTGTATGTCTTGATGGATGCCAGTCAAGAGAATAGAACTTTTTAAAACAATATTCATTGAAGTCTGCTGCTTAGGTACAGATTGGAGTATACCTAGTCAATACAAACAAGTGCAATTTTCTGAATAAGCCCTGAAATGCATGACTTTTACGGCTTCAAATCTGAAAATTCTGTCATGCATTTGTCTATGTAGTATTTTATTGTTATTTCTAATACAGGCTTTTTAATGTTCAGAGAAAATGCAAAAGCTATTTTCATACTTTCAGCTGGGACAGAGTTAACTTTCTTGCTAGCAGTTGATGTAGTGCTATGCTGTGGATTTGTGACTAGAAACAGTGATGATAGTGCACTAAAGTTTTTGTTTGTTGCTATGCACTCAAGGCCTTTTCTGCTTCTCACACCACCCTGCCAGTGAGAAGGCCGGGCGGCATGAGAAGTTGGGAGGAGACACAGCCGGGACAGCTGACCCCAACTGACCAAAGGGCTATTCCATACCATGTGACGTCATGCTCAGCATATATAGCTGGGGGAAGAAGAAGGAAAGGGGGGGGATTTTTGGAGTTATGGGGTTTGTCTTCCCAAGTAACTGTTATGTGTGATGGAGCCCTGCTTTCCTGGAGATGGCTGAACACCTGCCTGCTGATGGGAAGCAGTGAATGAATTCCTTGTTTTGCTTTGCTTACGTGTGCAGCTTTTGCTCTACCTATTTCAACTATCTTTATCTCAACCCATGAGTTTTTCCTCACTTTTACTCTTCCGATTCTCTCCCCCATCACAACTGGGGAGAGTGAGCGAGCAGCTGTGTGGTTCTAGCTGCTGGCTGGGGTTAAACCACAACAGCTATAAAGGCCCCACATCTTTAATGAATGGTCACAATAGCAAGTTTATTCACGTTTCTAAAACACTCAGTGGGAGCTGCACTAGAATAGCTTGTGTAGTCTGAAGCACTCCTAATTCTATGTAAAAAACAGGTGGCGACTTCTGTATTAAGGAAATAGTCTGGTTTTGTACACCTTGTTTGTTCAATTAGGGTATAAGCTTTCTTTCCCATGTTGCTATGACATTTCATACTAAAAAAAAAAAAAAAAAGCTACTTAACACACAAAAAAGGCATGACCCAGACACCATCAGATTACGAAAGGCAGTGTGGGGACATCTAACCCACAAAGGCACATCACTGTGATGGGAAGAGGAAAGAATTTCTGAAATGGATAGAACTAACCCTTGGGATTTTAGAACTGCAGCTTTGATCCTGATATAAAAGAACTCCCAAGCAGGCTTTAAGTTGCAATGTGAACCACTAAGTAGCTATCAGGGACCTAAAACCATTTTGGCTTAAGGCTCAAATACAAGAGAAATAATCTGATTAACCAGATTTGAAATAATAGTTTGTGTTCTTAACTGTACAGCCATTTCTCATATAATTTTGGATAAGGATGAAACCTGATAACCAGTAGACTGCTTCCATGCTAATATTCCCAAGTCAGACAGCTTCCTCATGTCACCACCTGTAAAATGGCAACAGCACTTCCCTGTACCTCAAGGTAGTATTGGATAAGTAAGTTCATGAATGCATGCACTGAGACACAGCCCAGAATTATGAGCTGAGAAAACCCATTAGTGGACAACAGTTGCTGGAGGTGGGTGCTTTGAACTAGATCCGAGAATTGTTCCATTTTTACATGGAAAAGCACGTCTCTCAAATAGGATCACTTCCCATGCAGTTCAATGCTCAGCTGCAAGTTATGCCAAGAGCACCAAGGGCAGGAAAGAATCTCTTATTCTGGTGTCAGCACCAAATTCTGTCTATGGCACAAGAACAACGTCAGAAGCTGCACAGTTCCATCCCTTACCTTATCCACCTTAAGACTTTAAGCCAATACAACAGCTGACCAGCAAAGGCTGGAATGTGGGAAATCTCAAGTGGAAACAAGATTTTATCTTTCCCTAGAGCTTTATTTTAAATGAATAATGCCTCAGTTTTTAAGGGGTTAGCAATACTAGCCACACAATGGCAAGTTACTCTTCAACAGATATAAGCAACATCGCCGAGAACCAGAGTAAGCCTATGAAAATTATTTTCACAGCGCTGTTTCTTTTTCAGCTCAATATTTCTCTTTAGCAGCACAATATATTTAAAATGGCTCTGTGGTATCACAGGATGGCTGGTCTCTTGTCTGTTGCAGACATCAGGTGCGAGTGTAAATAAGGATTATACAAATGGGAGGTCATTAAAAGTCTGGTAATGCTAATTTGGCATGACACCCCTAATGGGTTATATCTTCACACTTCAGTTATCTAATCACCTAAATTCTTTTAACAAATTTACATTTCATCTTATACATGGAGATTCAAATTGACTTGTTTAATTCTCCCTCCACCCAAACTGTATCCATGCTCAGTTCATCTTATATATTAAATATTATAATCAATTTTGAGATCATCAACTACATATACACACATATAATACAGCTGGACATGTCTATATACTTATACATACGAAACTTCCCATGTCTCTAAATATCTTTTCATTTTTCACAAACTTTTCAGATCTCAGGAGAATCACAAATACACATATGCATCATCAGAAATAGCATCTCAGCTTGAAATTTACCATGTTGGTAGGATAATTCCATTTTCCTAAGAGAAGTGAAGGGAATAAAGTGACTTTTAAATCAATAATTTAAATGTCACATTTCAATCCATTTCCACAGTCATGTCTTACAAATTTGTTTTCCTGTTTAGCATAAAAAGTTAATCTGTGGAGCTGTTCACTTTTTCTGGTTTGTTCAGGAAAAGTAACAGCACAAGGAAAAAAAGCTTTAAAATCCACTTGGACAGACTTTCATTTTCTTTGCTTGGAGTCCTCATGAACTAAATGTGAACTAAAGAAATGTAGCAAAGACCCACCTGGATTATACTAAGATAAAGCTGAAGTCAGCGCTATGGTAACTGCACTTGCACATGGAACAAAGAACCATATTTAATTAGAGAGGTGGCTGCTTAACACAGCCAACTCTTGATATTAACATCATACTACGAAATCAAGACATTCTTGTGTATTTTAATAGGATAACTCACTTTTCTGAACAAAGCGTGCCAAAGGCATGCTTATTTTGGTTTTGCTTATTAAAACATGCAGAAGAGAATCCAGTAGAGCAAATATAGTTCTCCATTTTCCTCAGGCAGACCTGAAGTAATTACACAGAAGTCAGCTGAGTTACGCAATAGCTATATATCGGCTTCTGAAATAGATTCTGAACTGACCAGTTGGTCCAAAAAAGCAGCTAAGTACACAAAGACAGAAGAAAGCACATGCTTAAAAGTTTGCCTGAATTCTTCTCAGGAATTATGAATTCTTTGCAGACTCTTTCCTAAACTGGGAGCTTATATAATAACTTTAAATGGCATCAAGAAAAGCTGAATGATTTCAGGAACATCAAGAATGGCTCATTTCTTTCAAAATGCTACTTTTAACAAGCACATCAGATAAAGAACAGCCAAGTGTGACCACTAGCTCCTACATAACTACATGTATACAAAATGAGACAGCGGGTTTGTTTTCTGATTGATTGTCTTCTTCACTATAATATATGCTCCTATTAGCAATAGTTTAAATACAAATTGGGAATTTCTTAATCCATTTTCTATAGATTTTTAAAATATCCTTGAGTAGATAGTAGGCTTGTTCTTTTACCCTCTTTCATGAGGAGGAATTCAAATAGCAGTGAAGTATTGTGTTAATGTGATACAAAGGGTGGTAAGATGCTTTATTTTTTAAAAACGTGTGTCCATGAGGAAGGCAGGGGAGGAAAGGGAGAGAGGGAAGAGATGAGTACATTTCACTTCCAGTGGAAGTTGACAAATATAAACAGAACTTTCGCATGTTAAGCTTCATCGGGCTGCTGTTAAAGATATGAAAAACAAGTTCCAGCACCTGGAATTATTAAGAAAATACCAGTTTTGGCACAAGGAATACTGAAAAAGGAAGGAAAAAAGCCAAAGAACCACCATAGCTATGTTAATAACTAACCTCATTTGCTCCTTCACTTACTATCATTACCAATGTTTTGGGACTCTTTCATTAGCCATGTATATATAAGAAGCTTTTTACAACTGTCTGGAAGGCTGCTACCTCTCTCTTCCATTATATTCCTTTTCCGAAAGTCCCGCTGTTAGCAATAATTAGAACTTACTCAATATTTATTGCAAGAATGAGGTAGTCAGGATAGCCAACATATACTGGTATAATTTTGTCAAAATATAACATTTCTTTCCATGAACAACAACAAAAAAAAGCTGCCCAGTTCCTGAGTTTGTGTCCTATAGCTCTTCACCACTGTGTTCTTGTCTAACACACACATCCACTTCCCATTTCTCTATCTCTATACTCCCAGTTTCATCTTCCCCAACTCTTGGTTAGACAAAGTGAGCGCCTACAGACTGTTTCAAACAACATATATGCTAAGAGTCATGCCAGACCATATTGCAGCTACCCGCTCACTACGGCACTAGTTTAATCTCAGTCCTCTATATGGTTGCTAATTTCCACTTTTTTTAAAGGCATGGAAGAACTGAGACATCTAACTCCTTCAAATGAACAAGAACCAGCCAGTTGGACTTGCTGCAAGTCCTTAGGTGGGGAAGACAGATATGCAGATAATCAATGCAAACCTCACTTCCCATGGTGTCCTGGTCTCGATGGGGGTAGATGGACTGAGGCACTAGCAGGACTTCACACCTGGAGATGTCCTTGAGCTGACTCCAGCCACTACAGGTGATCATTACTGATCATCTTCTACTGTCTGTAGCCAAATTTGATGGCAGAAGACAGTAAAAAGGTCACTTGAGCTACATCATCTTGGGTTTACACAGGCACACCCCCTTGTTTCACCAAAAAGGAACATTTGGCTTATACAGGTAATAGCTGCAGCCTGACTTCTATGATGCAAACCACAGATAAGTTAAAAATAAGCATGAACAGGATTGAAAAATGCACAACACAGCACTAGTCTTACACAAATATGCATGGAGACACGTAGGAGCAAGAAACTTCTTACAGTGTCCAAGGTTTTTAACTTCTATGTGATGACAGCTACCCTCTCCTTCCCTACAATGTAGAGAAATCTTCTGAATCTCAGAATACACAATGCTACACAGAGGCAAAGCTGCAGACTCTTAGCAAGCTAGATGTACAAAGGACAAGGAGCAACACACTGAAATTTAATTATTTGAGATGAGCTTTCCTCAGTAACTCCCCTCTTGATTTCACAAAAACACATTACAAGTATATCTTTATTTTTAAAAAACATCTTTAGAATGCATTAAGAGAAGGCAAGATTGTATTTTGTCATCTGGTATGTACTCAGTGGCTATAATTCTGTGCTTGAAGGCTGAGTTCCATTTAACATCTTGCGACAGCAACACCCAAACAAAAAAAAGCCTTCTTTCTGAGCTGTAACTTGGCCACCCTATGGGAGGAAGCAGCTCCACATCTCCAACTCCTTGTAATGCAGGTGATAGTACAAAAACTTCTCCTGTCTCACTCGACTGCTACCAGGATCTCTAATATTCAAGCTCATTTACAGCTTTACTTTGCAACCCCTTCACTCCCAGTATGTGTTTAGAACACTCATAAGCATACACGGTGCTGCTTCTGGCTCTAAACTACAGTGGAACACAATAGAATGAAATAGGCTTCTCGTCTCAGTTGCTCTTGCTCCTAGAAAGTATTTGTTTATCTAGAGCCAATCGCTGCTCCCATATCTATGTAATGACTTCCTCATAGCACTCAGAGATTACCCACACCGCTGATCACTTTATTACTTCAGAATGGCTGTTTATTTACTTTAGTGCAGCAGTAACATGCAGGGATAAAGCTTGTCACAGCTGGGCAAACTCACCATATTCCTTACGCAGGTGGTCCGGAATGTGGGGCTCATAACCTTCTTTCTCAGGGACCTCCACAAATTCATCTTCATCCTCATTGTCGTCATCATCGTCATCTGAGGCTTTCATCTACAGAGAGATTTTTGTTGGTGGTTTTTTTTTGTTTTTTTTTTTTAAAGGTGAAGACTGCTTTTCATTTCCCTTCACATTGAAAATATTTTGCAGACATCTTGATAGGCCTACTGAGACCGCTCTATGTCAAAAGTATTTCCCTAATTATGTATTTAATCTTTAT
This sequence comes from Burhinus oedicnemus, assembly GCA_008921705.1. Lineage (NCBI taxonomy): Eukaryota > Metazoa > Chordata > Aves > Charadriiformes > Burhinidae > Burhinus > Burhinus oedicnemus. The sequence continues at coordinate 2,315,373 of VFFE01007859.1, forward strand.
CTAAGATTAGGCCTTTGCTTAACATTTTATCTCTAAAGCCATACCCTATCCTAAGGGCTTCTTTAAAGCCTCTTTTATCCATTAGAACACATGCAGTTGGTGAAGTCTGAGAAAGTGTGAAGCTATAAAATAAGACCAAAAAAATCTTAAAATAACACCAAGATTTTGACTTAATGAGCAAATTAAAGCCTTATCTCTTCTTTGGTTGATTTTACTCATTTAGCTGCACCCAAATAGTCTGTGGAATGTTAAATAGTATCACAAGTTGTTTAAGAGCTCTAGACCAAAGCAGGCAAACAGGAGGGGAAGCCGATGGACTGGCAAGCTAGTAACTCACCAAAGTAAGAATATTCAGATCTGTATACTACAATGTTTCACTGTGTTTCTTCACAACAGCACTAAAAATAATTTGATACATCCTTGACTGATTTGGTACATCCTAACGATTCATACCATTAGACTGCACACATTGGTATCATCAAGACCAACAAAATGGGATTTTTAAAATGTGCACTTGGTCTATACTGCAGTCTGAAATTGCATATCTATGACTAGCTGAAAAATAAAAATGGAGTTCCTACCAACTAATCAGGGTAATTCATTCACATAAGTGGCTTCCTATACATAATTTCAGCTAGCTACTACTGTGTATGTACCAGCAAGTCTCTACATTTTTTTCCTAAGCTTGTTCCATACCTGCAAATTAATTTTTATTCTTTACTACACATAAGCTAAAAGAATCTGTGCCACCTCAGACATGGCCTGTACTATTAGAACTTTAAAAGAGCAAATGCCAACTACCCTAAAAAGGTAGCAACGATGGAAGTTTTATGCTTTATTTCCTTTGCCCACCTTGGGAGTCACTTAATTCTTAACAACTACATAATTAGCACATTATCATATATTTGCCATGCACTTTTACAAGTCTAGGAAATAATAAGGGGTATCCACTAAAACCGCCTTATCACAGGCTATCACTTTTTTCAACTTCACTGCAGCAAGCCAAAGCAATAGATAAGGAATGGCATAATTTTTACTATTTTCAGCCGTGTTCTTTACTTCTCTTACTGCACCTGACTTAACGTTGATATTCATATCAACTACTCATTGTTACAAGCACAGGAGGATACTGCAGGTTTTGCCTGCAGCAGAATTTTCCCAATTTAATTCACTACTCTAATCTCATGTCACAGCTGCACAGCTGAGTTCCTTTAAATCATACATACACTCTGAAGCCAAAAAACCTAGAAACCAATCTTGGTTTATTGAATGTAGTTGAAAATTTAAAAGAAATAATGAATTTAAAAAAAAATAATCAGCATTTCTTTTTGGTCAGTGTTACTTGTAAGCTGGACTGAATTAATTTCTCTTAAAGAACATTAATCGATATTAATACACATATTGATACACTTTAACATATAATGAATGGATGGTGCAAGTTAGAAGTATAATTCTTCCCTTTGTTTAAAAAGCTGCAGTTCCAGTGAAAAAAACGAAAAAGAAAAAAAAAAAAGATTTACTGTCCTGAAGAACAGAGTAGATTTACTACTGCATTCTTACCAGAGAACACCTAACTAGTCTTCATTTTAAAATACAGTCTCAGCATAATCATGTTTGAAAGTACCCTGCTGCCAAAGACAGGTAACAACCACAACGTAGTCTCTTCAGCCAAATTATCACTACCTTGAGTCACCAACCTTCAGGCTATGCTGGAGCATCCTGCACCCTAGTTTACTCTTTGTTTCGCAGTACAGTAATTTTTTTTCATCTAAAAGAAAGAAGCAATTCAGGCTGTACCTGGCATGGCCAAGACAGATGCATGCTGAACCTGACCTCCGCAGCAGAAAGCAAAATAGAGTTCTAATGCAAAGAAAGGGTCAAATATTCTACCACTAATCACAAACTCATAAAAGCACTAGACATGAAAGAAGTACATCTGTGTTAAACTGCAACTTTTAAGACCACCTTCCTGATCGCCTTTAGAAAGAAAAACATCATCAGGTTTTGTGCTCCACACAACAGAAGATGGCTAGAGATTGAAAAGAAGTTAGTTTGTTTGTATGTTGGTTTCAAAATTCTGCTGGTCTTGTCATCCCCTTTTTATCTGTTCAGGACAATTTAACTAAATTCAGAAATAACAGCCACTCCTATTTCTCCAACTAGAAGCAGGGCAACATCATATTTTCGATACTCAGGTTTCATTTCTCATTTAGCTATTAAATAAGACTTCACCAAGCTAAAGCTTGCCACGGAATGATCTTAGTCTACAGCTTTGTGCCATAATGTAAAAGCTGACTAACTTCCACATTATAAAACAGGAAAAATAAATTCAGTGTATTTCTGCAGTTTTTAAGTTGTCTGTAAGCAAATAAACAGCAACAGGTTTAAGGAATTGAGAAAGAATGTCAAACTAGCAAGAGAAAGATTGCCAGATTATACCTAAAATATCAGTGGGTATAATACAAGTACTCGCATGCATGGCATATCTGAGAAGACTAGAAAGAATTCAGAAGAGTACTATCTTTAACTGAAATTTCTCCTAATGTGTTCACACACTGTTGGAGGCATCTAGCTGTCTGTACATTAATATACTAAAATTCAGTGGGCGTCACTAGTCCTCAACTTGAAAACCACATTAGAAGCAACTTTGCTGTATTACCTGCATGGTCTAAAACTTCAAAGCACGTGAAAAGCCTCACGGAGAAAAGGCATAATCAGATGCAAATTCACTTTGTTTAGGTACAATCCATGAACTGTGCATTCAAGTACTATAGAAAACATTAATCATAGGAAACTGTAATTTTTGTTATCAGTCTAACACTAATCAAAAGGGAAACCTGTCACTACCGCTGACCTGTGAAACGTCCCAATTATACTCTTCGGAAATGACAGGAGCACTTAACTTCCTCACTGAGTAAATGACGACAATCAATCAAGTTTGAATAACAATGAGCCACGGAGCTGAAAATTATTTTTTGTATAGAATCTACCCAGGAATTTATGAAAGGTGAAAAGCAACCCAAGGTTTTAGGGGCATTATGGCTTTCAGCTAGTGCAGCGCATATCAAACACTAAACAGAATTTATGTGTTTTAATTTTCTAAAAGGTAGATGTGGACTTGGTGCTACAATGCATAACATATAATGCCAGATTTTAAATATGGGGGTCATTTTCATAAAATATTATGCTTATTGTTCACACCCTTGAATTTCCCTAGGGTCTTCTATTCAATTTAGAATTCCTGTAAAAAAAAAATTAACTGCTAGGCTAACTATAAGGAATTAAGACCCCTTTTCCCTTCAAACAGATGTAAAGTCTTTATTTTGATATAATCTTTAACAAGATAACTTATTTATCTGTTTACTTTAAAGTCATCACTGGTGGAAATTCAAAAAGTTGCACAGTAGTAATGGATAGTTATATCTCAATTTACTTCATTCCAGTGGTACTTCATCAGAACCATTCCGTTTATGCTGGTTTTTTTCATTCCCTTCCTACAGAAAGGAGGAGAGTTCATGGGCAACATTATTCGTCAGAAAAGTAGCTTCTGTTTTAATTCCACTTTTCAAACATGAAGAAAGCTCCAAAGCAATCTTTACAGATGCAGTATGAAAGTTCAGCCCCGTATTATCTACTTTTCCACTATAGGTAAACTTTACAGTCAATTAAAAAAAAAATAAAAAACAACAGTCCACAATTAAATCAGAAGAAATAAATATTCAAGACAACATTTTGAGTGGCAGAATTAGTAAATTATAATCCTTTAGGAATGAGTGGTTAGGTACTTGCAAACAAGAAAAATGAGACTATGATAAAAACAAACAATATGCTATTTCTAGTGTGCCATATCTGAAGGGAAGTATAAGCTCTAGTGATAAATACTACAACGTAAAGCTTTTCTTGTAGCATACAGAATTAAATACCTCTAAGATAAGTAGTCATGCAACTGCTTGTTTCTCAATAACCTGTCAAAGAACGTGGAAAAAAGGTCCTGTTCTCAAATCTATTGTAATTATCAGGTGATACGAGGAAAGTCACTAACAGAGTTTGGCAGTCTTATCAGAGACAAGGGTGAACTACCTTCTCTCTGTCACTAGAGGATGGTCCATCCAAAGGGAGACCTGAGTCCCAGACATCAGAGGCTACTCGCACCACCACTGCTCCTCAAGTTGCATGGAGAAGGGAAGTTTTTCTGCTCAGTGCGAGTCTGCTCTATAATGCTGACATTTATTTATTCATTCATTTATCTAAATGAATCACATGTTGGCAAAACTATGTGTTGGGTTTTTTTAACATGGTAGTATTCCTGATTAGATATCTCACTGTGAGAGGAAATAGAATTTAGTTACGCAATTCCCAGATTCTTGGGCTGAACTTATTTACATATGAGAATACATTTTTTTAAAAAAAGGACAGAAAATATACATGCATTATTTTCATTGTAAACAGAGTTAGAATGTCATCTCCTCAATTTTCCTGATTTTCATTAAAAACTTAAAATAGTGCTGACTTCTCCAGCTAGACAAGTGCAAGCAAACTATTTGCACTCTGACTCAGTAAAAAAAACTTGAAAAAACAGATGTTTCCTTATCAATCTCCACCTTCTTAAAAATACTGAAAACAAATATTGGATGCTAGTAGAAATGTAATCATATCTTATACTTTTGAGTCAACACTCCAAGAGCCTCCAGCTGTTAGTGTAGCTCAGTGCAATCACAGCTCCAGTTAAATGCCTTGTTCATCCATCCCAACCAGTAACAAATGAAAAAAACCCTCCACCCACCACACAACACTTGGAAAGATATAAAGAAAAGCCTTTGGTCCTTTTCCCAGTTTTATACAAATTGATCACTATATTCTGTTAAGAGGATTTAAAAACCTGAGCCTCTACAATCATAATTAAAGCAAGCAATAAAATGACTGAAATATACAATGCAATCAGTTTATAGGACTAGATGTACAGCATTTACTAATTATTTTAGAAAAAGAAGGAAGAAAAAAGCACATGAAGAAGTCATATCTACTTACTAAAACACCACTTGCAAACTACAGCTGGGACCATTAAATAAATTTTGCATGGTCTAATTAACTTGGTTTGCAATCTCAATTACTTTTCACACAAGAAATCACTTTTGTTCAGTTTTATGTGTGTCTGTTTCCCTTTTTAAAAAAAAATGATGTAAGGCATCCTCAGACAAGTGAACTCTAAACTTCATTTGTCTTTCAGCAGGCTTGATGGCTATGCATTTAAAAACCCATTCTATCTTATAAACTAAAAATTAAATGTACTCAGCTGTGATGGTCGTCATTGCATCTGCTATTTATATGCTAATACCCTCACTGGAAGATCTTGCAAATTATTCCACCCTGCCAATATCTCATGTGCATCTACTCAAAGCCAACTAAATATTTTTCTAGAGGCAGAAGATTTTGGGTAGGGAACCAGAATGTTTATCGACACAGAACCTAGTTAAAGGGGCAACCTGAACCAAATACATTTTTTATTTGACTGCAACACAAAACATGCTTCAGTCATCTCAAATGAAATTGGGGGATATTCTACATAAGCAAACACTGACTGGGTAAAAATACTTTCTTCAACACCAGTAACAGAAACTGAATAGTCAAACAGTGTATCTTACATGTAAGGACTTTTATAAGTTCCTCCTTTTCCATCCTTTTATATTATCCAACACAGGATGAAAAGGAAATAAATGCTGGCATTTTCACAGATTTCAGAACTGTGCTTGAGTTTTCTTGTGTGCAAACACACAGAAAACACAAACTACTAAAAGAGCTGTATTTATAGGGACCTCCCACACACACTGTCTCCCCTTTGCTCTGTGATTTGAGCATAAATTCAAACCTAGATGACCGCAAATTAGATATGTGGTCCAGGCAAATCACATTTTATGTTTACCACTAAAAGTATCACCGTTCATTCTATTTGTAGTTGCTCAACAGAACACAGGCTACTTGGCTGGTCTGACTTTTATTTAGAAATGCACTTTTCACACTATTTCATAATTTCCAGAAGTTAGTAAAAATGCTTAAGGAGTTCCAGCACAACAATTAGCCTAAGTACAATACTGGAGAACCAGCGTACTTTGCTCCAAATTGCTTTAGCAATATAAACCACCCAATGAACCAGTTTTCCCTTAAAGCAATGTACACTAGCCAGAGTCTGTGAGTATTGTCACAGTCCTGGAAATGCAAGCTTGAGGCTTACTCAAGACTTCTGCCAAAGCCCTCTCCATTCTATCCAGTGATATACAGAGCTTGGATATGTGCATTGGGAGGTCAGTAGTGGTGAGGCGCATTGCACAAAACCTGGATCGCTCTGTGTTACTAGCTACTGCATCTCTGGACCTTAGCAGGCTCAAGGTCCCAGATAAGCTTGGGAGAGATTTTAATAAAAAGCACCAAAAATTTACTCACAGAGACCAATAGGTTTTACGATGCAAGACAGTTCAAAAAACCTTGGATCTTAATGAATCACTGTTTAGGAGAAATTAGTATGTCCAATATAACAAATGGACTAGCATGTGCATTTACAGTTTCATAGTGCACAGCAAATAAAGGCAGTCTTGAAAACTGGTGCATTTAACAAAACAATTATCTTGGGAAGATATTACAAGGCAAGTTTAGTACTTCTTTAGCAGTAACCACTCAAGATACATCCTCAGATGTATTTTCATACCTCACTTCTGGCGCTCCTACCATCCACTAAAATCAACAGTACTTAGTTGCATAAATATTCTTAAGCCTTAAGAAAGTACATTAAAAAGACAAAGCTCTCTTGCATAACCCAAATTTTTCATGAAATAAATACCACATTCAGGGGAGATGTAACAGTTCTATTTGAACTACCGAAGATCTCAAAGTCTAACAATGCCTTTCCTTTCCATGCATCCCACACAGCTAAACCAGAAATCTGCTACCCTTCGTTATTAAATCTAATAAAGTTCTCCAATATAAAAAAGAAACAGACTCCTACAAAATTTATGCTGACCACCTACATTTGATATCTATATTTAATTTGTATTATCAAAAGTGATGGTAGTGTTAGTCCCTTAAATGTCTTTGTGTAATATTTATACAAAAATAAAGGTTACATCTTACTTTTAGAAGTATAGGAATGTACTTCTCCCATGCAGTTACTGTACATACTTCAGACACTACATCTTATTACACAGTAAAAAAGAATGTATTTTAACAGTAGTATCTGGTATGGTTTTTTTCATCCAGTTTTTAATTCACATTGGGAGATGAGCTAATCATAATCACTCCATGAATTTGAGTCCTCTGCTTAAAGTAAAGATTGACCTTCATAACTGGATCTGCATTACCTGAGTTTATTCAGTTACTGAAAGGGACAGTCTCACCATCTAAGCTTAATGCTCAGATATCTTCTGTACAGAAATCTTCTCCGGATTAGGTTCCAGTCAGTTCAGGTCACTGCTGCAACAGGAGCTCTATCGCTGGTGCAAGGGAGGCACTGGGAATCATCAGGGGAAGAAATCAACACAGGACTATCCCTTTTGATTGCTGCTCTTTAGGCTAACCATAAAATCACTATCGAAATATATAAGCTGCTTCCCTGTTCTGGTCCCACAAGCAGTACAACAGCAACTGTACAAAAACCCCATCTACTAAGAAGTAGATTTGGTAACTACATAACACCCTAGGAAATACCTGATATAATTTCATTTTTGATGTTTCAGGAATTGTAGAATGGATTAAATAATTTTAATAAAAAAAGATTTTAACACAAAATAGTGTTGCGCACATTACCTGTGCCTTGAAAAACAAACTTGGTTTCTTCTTAACTTGTGGATAACCATGAGTAAGGCAACTCTGTAAAGCGCCAACTCAGTTTTCCATTCATCTTAACATAAAAGGAAAGGTTTGCAGGTTCGGAGACTGAGGTGTGATGAAACCAGCAAAGCTACAAGCCAAGTGACCTGAAATCACGTTTAGAGTCCATGCTTATACAGGAACATACCCAGAGCAGAGTTCCCAAGGTGTTTCCTATTCCTAAAAGCAGAGGGAAAACCCTAATTCTTGTCACTAAAGAAGAAAGTAGCTGTCGTATAGTCACTATCAAGGTTACAAGTGTTACCCTGAACAGCCACTATACCTGAACTACCACTCCCTTATTCTTCCTGGACTAAGCATTTTCCTCTACACAGTGTTACCTGCACCCCACTCCAGATGAAATTGTTTAAAGCCATTCTTTAAGGCTGTAGTGAGGATCAGGACTGGCTATATCCATTTCTGGACCAAGAAGTTGTTTTATGGTCTGATAAATCAAAGGTCAACCAAAAATACCTCTTCCTTTCCCCCTCCACAGAGGAGCCTTTAGGTTTTCCAGTGCTTTTCAGCTAGTCCAAGTTATCTATGAGATGACAAACAGTATTCCTACGACCCTTTGAAATATCTTAGGCAATATTTTGAATTATTTAATTTCTTTATGTTTCAGAGGCCTATACATGATAAAAAGCTAAATTTTAGAGCTGGGGGGGAGGAATTCTCATTACTAGTAATTTTCTTTATGAAATTTTAGGAAAAGTGATTTTCATCTAAAATGTGATATAACAAGATTCCTATTAGAACACATTTGTGCAAAAAAGTCCTACTGCATTTGATGCATTACCACCTATCGCTTAGACCAAACCCATGCTACTAAAACTTTGTATCCACCACCAATGTATATATGCCCGTCTCATGATATAGTCTACACACACATATACTGTAAAATCAGTAACTAAATTGCAGCTTATTTCAGTCACCACATTTGTGAGTGCATCTGACCTACACATTTTGTTAAAAATCATTTCAGGTGCTGTATTTTAACAAATAAATATACATCTCAATTAAATAAACCTAATTCATTACAGTCAACAAAATATTCTATGCAAGGCACACATAACCTTACATATATTCCCGACTGTGGATTTTAAGTACAAAGATATCATCAGATGTGAATATATTTACTGCATGTGAATATAATTACTGCATTAACTAAATTTAAATGCGTTAGTATGTGTTCCAAACCTGAACATTTTCTTCCTTTTCCATTTTTAAAAATACACATTTAGCAATGTACCTTTATGAACCTGACAAATACGTCCAATTCACTTCAATATACTGTTTCCCCCTGTAAGGCAGCATGGATAAAAAGCAGGAAGCAAATTTATATCTACTACCTAAAGAGCACACACTGGTCAGTATTCATAGACGAATCAAGGGACATGACCCTTTGGCCTGAAAAACTTAAACACTTAACATAAGGGTTAATTTGGTGGTAGAGACATCCTACTTTATTTTACACTCTGTTAGAAGAGCTCCAAATTGCATTGTGCGACCTGCGAATCAGATAGGGATCAGAGGTCGTCACAGTGACAACTTTAAGAATTCACAGCTGGATCTGCATAACAAGATATTTTTAATAACTTTGTAACAGTGGCAGGCTGCATAGCCAGTGCAAAGCATAAAACATACCACAGCAACATTCAGCTCTAGCAAACAAGAAAAACACCCCAAAACATCACACTAGCTCACTTTAGAGTCACACTAGATGCTTTAACAAGAGCACTGTTTTGAGGGTTAATTTTACAATGTTTTGTCCTACATCCTGGTAAGACTTAAAAAACTTGAAAAGCTCTTTTAGTAGAAAAGTGATTATGAAATAGGTGTGTCACAGATAGATATAATTATCACATGATGGTTAAAATGGGGGAGCAGGGAAGAGGAAGCATAAGCATCTGTATGACTTATTTAATATTTGGTGTTTACTTCAACAGTTATGTTGACCTGGCTTTTTAAATAAATATTAGCTAGACAAAATAAATAATTTAAAGTGTTGCCTGGGATATTACTTTGACCATACAAACATTATTAAAGTTTATTTATTCTGAACACATTACACGCTAATGGTGTATACAATCTGACAAATGACATCTTTAGGTGTAATGGCGATTTAATTATCAAATATTCGTATATTTCTCTCAAGTTTTAGCAAACATACTAACAATCAACTTCAAGTTATTATCCAAATCTCAACATTAAATGCTTCTTGTTTTTAAAAGGCAACTTTGTTAAGCATTAGGGGTTTTGTTTGTGTGCAATTTAAAACCATCACCTCGGGAAAAGACTTCTGTTACAAAGGCACCTCTCCTGCTCCTTGGTCTGAGAACGTTTTAGCAGACATGGGTTCAGGCATGGTGAGGGATCACTAAGGACAATTACTTGCCCCCCAGAAAGAACTTCTCTAAAATCAACAAAAGAGGAAAAAAAGAAGGATGTGACTACAAGAAGCTGTTACGGAAAGCAGAAAGCAGTCAGCTGGACTGGATTCTCTGTGGCTACATAAAGAAGCAGAAAGAAAAAACAAAGCCTTTGCTTTTGGTCTAAAATTCAAGTGTGACTTTTTCTTTTTTTTTTTAAAGCAGGCACTAACTTCACTAAAAGACAGACTTATAAAAGAGGTGATTATAAAGCTACAAAATGATTAGGTAGAAATAACTCATTAGCATTGATAAAATGCCAAGCTGTAGTTGAAGATATGGAAACAAAATCAGCAATAGTCTTGCAGCCAAGCAATTGGTAGAGCACTTGGCTTAATTTATTACATATTAAAATTTTAATCTTTTTATGTATTAAAATATTTTAAGACTAAATTATGATCAGCAAATATTTAACTTGTAAATGTAATTTGTAACAATTTTCTGACATCATTCAGAAAAAATCTGACCTGTATTGCAGTAAGGTTTGGGGATCAGATCAGGTTCTGGACAACACAAGGACAGCCTTCTCCAAATCTAATTATTAATGGCATTATTGAATTCAACCAGATGTTTCACATGGATAAAATTAAGTACACGAATAAATCAAGATCCAAGTGCACGTTTAGATTTAACAGAAGATAAGGAAAGGTGAAACAAAAAGTAATGAACACAGTTAATGAAAAACTATATATCCCTGGTTGTTACTATAACTTGAAATTAAAAATTTAAAATGTAATAGGCCTGTTAAACAATCACTTTCCTGACAGACAAATGAGCGGGATGTTTCTCACATCATATTGCCTACTAGCTTTTATCTGCCCAAGTTTTAGCCAGCCTGAAGTAGTAAACCTTTTACGTAATTACGTTTGGGAAGTCATAAGAGATAAATATAATCTCAGTGTCCAAAATATAGCTAACGAGCTACATTTCTATTAACAATGTCAGGACTTCGAGTATTATCCTAATGGATAATCCTTTACAGAAATGATGCAAGTGACAGGTAGTGTGCATGACTTAAAATACAGTACATACTTGTCCTCTCACAACTTTTAAAATTGCAAGATCATTTGCATCTAATCAGCTGCAAATCAGACACTAAACAAGAAAAATAAAATCTAGTATTTTAAGAAAAGGAGAAAGACATTAACAAATGAAAGTACTTCTGACCAGAAAAAACATTTTTAAAGGAACATTTTAGCCGTAAGTTATTCCCACAAATGAACGAAACCCCTAGAAACAGCAATTTCTATTTAAACACCAATCTCAGCCAATAATTACAATTGTACTTCTATAATAATTCATCCAGATAGAGTCAAGGATTAATTCCAAGTGTCTCTGGTGTATTGCTGTTGTAGTAAATTTACCTGGAAACATAGACTGAGATGATGGCTGACTTGGGATAAAGGGGGTGTAGAGAAAAATATCGAGCATGCAGTATGCACTCCCTCTACTGGGCACTGAAATTATCCTGAGTAGGCATTCAGAGAAAGAAAGGGGTATGTCCGAGCATCCAAGTATCGTGAAATAAAAGCTCTTTTACAGCTTCTGCCCTCTTCGCCTAGATTCATCTAAAACTCAGATTCACAGAAAAATGGATTTCAAAACTCTCGTATATATTATCAAAATATATCTCCTATCAGAAACTGACACCCGATTCACAACCCAAACAAGCATTTAACTGTAGCGAACTTAACTTGTGTAAGCATACAAAAACTCATTTGCTTTAGACCAACACAGTAAGACTGTCTTTTTTGTCCATCCCCCACCCCTTTGAAAAAATAACAGCTCAGAAAGTAATGTCTTGATGACTTCTGATCTGCTGGGGGTACAGCAATAGCAAGAAGGAATGTGTGCGTGGTCTGGGCAGCTGGGTTGTATTAACATTTATAGAATCTGCTGCAATGGATTTGTTTGTAGACAGTTAAAGGATAACCTTTGTTCTTTTCCCTCTCCTCCCACAGCTCCTGAGAGGTAAGCGTAGAAAGGTGCCATAGCCTACTTGTGTTGGCACGGTTTTTAAGTGTTACATAAAAATGATGACACTCCTTTTAATTAAGGCTTTCTGATAGTTTGAGTTCTTCACTACCAAGAAGGAGACAAGAAAGAGGTGGTAATATCTCATGTCACTATAAACCATCTTGAGTCAAAGTGTTTCACTGTATAAAGTTCTGTGCTTTCCTTCAAGTACCTTTGTATAAGAGAAATTCTGTAAACCTACAGAAAGGTCTCCCATAGTTTGCAAAGCAGTAGGGCAAAAAAACCCCAGAGAAAATAATTTGTGCTAGTTTTCTAACATGCTCTAATTGCCTAAGGATGCTGCCTTGCAGACCTGAGCTCCATGATCTGGAAAATGAAGAGAAACAATGGGAAGCATGAAGGTAATAGTGAGGATTGCCAAAAGCAGACACCTTCATGCACCGACCAAATGATTCTTCTGTGAAGACAGGCCAGGTAACCACCAACTTCTTCCTCTCAATGTAATTCACATCCAGCTGGTATATTCATATTGAACAAGAACATCAAGAATTACCCCAATTATACATGCCTGACTTTCATCTCAGCCATGTGCAAGCGTAACCACTCAGCTAAACAGTACGTGGCAGTGGTAAGGGAGTCCAGGACCTTCCTTCTTTTAAGTGGCAAGTTAAATCTCTGTGGGATTGAGAGGTATAATAGAGTTCATAGTAACAGGTCTCTTCCAGTTTCACTGTACAATCTCTCACTAAAACCTTCTCTGTATCAACTTTCTTGATCTCAATTTGAGGGTGAATAAAGCCTTTCCTTCCCCTCATTGGACAGAACAGAAGCAAAGCACAGAACAGAACAGGTGAAGAGCAAGGAAATTAGAGACCACAGAAGCACAGAGAATAAGCACAAAAAAAACCCCAGAAAGTCTGAGAAGACTGGGCAAGCCGAAGCCCCCAGCCAAGTTTCCAAGCCCCTATCATTCTGTTTTATGTTTGCTGATAAAATAAAACTACTTTCTCCCTGAAGGTAAGGCTTGCCTGTGGTGCAGGATCATAATTACACTTGAAATGAGCAAGTACACAAACGGTTCACCTTTATGTTCTCCAGCTAACAATATATGTACCTCAGATTGCAGTCACTAGCTGCCAGGAAAACTGCTATCATATCCAAATATAGAGACGTCACAGATAACTACAGGCTAGACAATTTACACAGGACCCTCCACACTCAGACACTTTATTTACACTCTCTCTCTGCTTACTAAATGCTCCCCTTCATTTCTAGGTGTGCTCATCTCTACACACGACCAGGTACAGCACTTGCTGACTCCACGTGCCAACAAATAACATCCGTAATGCACTAAGCTCTGTTGGAACAGGACGGCTGCGAGACAGTGCTCTGAAGGACAGACTATCAGTACTTCTTCTCTTGGATCTAAAGATACAGAAGATAGCAAAACTTTGGCATGGCAAGAACTATAGCTCCAATGACACAAGGATGTACAGACAGGAGCAACAATACATAACACAAGCAGCAATGCTGAATTAAAGAGGAACTGTGCGTAGCATTGCATATGCTGAGATATAAATATTTGGCAGATGAGGATTTAATAATCACAGTCTAAGAGATGCTGTTTATTTTGTTCTATCAGACTCTCATTTCACTATGTTTTTACATTTCAACGGAGTCATCTGACATGCGAATAAAAGATAACATACAGTTTCCTTCTGCAGTACAAAGCTCTCTATGTTCAGGTTACAAATTTAAAGTAACTCGGCACTAATGCTAAATTTGGGTATCTTTCACTGGAGAAAAACCTTAGGAATAATTATATATTGCTTTCAATGCTTAAGGTAATACCTCATTCTGCATTGCTTCACTTTGAATGTATTCTTTGTGAGCACTGCTATGTATTTTACTTTTTTTTTTTTCCCCTTTCTAATGATGGAATCTGTATAACCTTACACAGACAGCCATGATCAATCTCCAGAAGTGGTAACAATACCACTTTAAACACATACACATGCACACACACGCACACAAAAATCAAGGCTTGAATGTCCTTTATATCTTGGAAGAAATATAGCAACCAATATTCCATGCAGAGGTGCAGCAAATGAAGTCCTGTCAAGCAAATGGCAGGAATGACAGCAGATGTCTGGATTCCTTCATAGCTGGTTGCATAAAGGTAGCATACATATTTCACTGGAGAAAAAAACCTCTCATGAGACAGTCTTTCAGTACTTTTCATTCAGAGTTGGCATTTTTGACTGGTGTGCTACATCAGCAGATATTAAGATGATGAACCAGATTAATCTTGATAAAGTTTCATTTGCACAATGAAAGCAAAGTTTGCAGGACTCAGTCATGGCTAAACAAGGCTACCACAATTTAGTCTAAGGTATAATGTCCAGATCAAGTTCTTACAATCCAGTCATAAACCACACTCCTCTCTGGACCCTGACCCAAACCATTTATTTTCATGTCAAACTACACAGTAATTTCTTTTGATCACAGCCAACAGAAATGAGTATTATGCAGCTCAGCTACAGAAACAAGCCACAGTCTCCTTTTTGGATTCAAATAAAGTATTTGATCTTTCACCTCTCTTTATTCACAAGTTCTACCTATTTTACAAAAATTGTCATAGGTAGCTAATCTTTGTGAAATATTTTGACACTTTAAAGCTTAATATAACAACTAATTCTCTTAAGATATCCTCAATCATATTACATGCTCACTAGAGACAGTAAATGGTCCAAAGCAGAGACACTACCTTCCGGAACTGTGAGGCACTAGCATAGCCTGGCAAGTTGCAAAAGAACATGAGTAATACAGTGTTCACTGAGAAATATGCACAAAAGAAGCTGAGGACATAGTGTTACACAAGAAGAAACTAAGAGTAAATAAAATCCGAACTTAACCACTTCTCTATCCTAAACAACAAGTGCTGTCTAAGAACTGGGCCCCTGGCATACTATACACGTGTTTAGTGCAACTTCCTTGAGTGAAGCTACAACCAGCTGAATTAGTGTACTTTTCAATAAAACTTGTGTTGAAAAGTTTCCCAGATTAAGGCTTAAGAGAAAGCGCATTTTTTGTATACAAGCTAAGCATTACTAATGGTCCCCTCTATTAAAACAGAATCTTAAGAAACTCACCACTTTTCTTTTTCTTGCTTTAAAGGAAATGTTCATTTCCTTGTATTTCTTCATAGCAGTCTCCAATTTATTCTTGAGATCAATGGCACATTTTAGCCGATCATCACTTGTTCCTGCTCTGGTAAATAACTGCAAAGCAAGAAATCAACATTCTTATTCTTTTTTTCTAGACATCTGAGCCAAAAAACATTTTTGGTTTTCCTTCAAAATTCATGAAACAACATTTTCACAAATTCTGTTATTTTACAAGTAACAATTTGTGAGGCCACTTTTTTTCCTATCTAGAATATAAAAGCTAATAGCAACTACTAAAGATAAACAAAGAATGAACTGCTGGTATAAACATCTCCTGAGACTGTCTTTCTATAGGCCAAATTCCATGCATGAGGCTCCTGAGCAGTAATATTAATTGACAGAAAGGACATATATTTTTCCGATACAGACATGTCTGGCAAAACAAGCTGTGTTTTACTTTAATCCTTTGTGAGGAAGTCCAATTTTACTATATGTTTAAAAAAAAAAAAAAGTTTGACTGTAGGTAGCATACCTAATGCTGAGAGACATCAAACAAGTTATGTGGCTCCTGTAATCTCCTGTTGTCCACCCCTACTGAACTAGAAATCTTTTCCATTTGCACCAATGTTTCTTTAACCTTAATTTCCTTTTTGCTCACAGTCCCTCAAGATTTACTGTACCCCAGTCCTTGCTTCTCCATATTTTTATTAAAAAAATGAAAAAAATTGTCTCCTTATCCCACCTGAATCCAGGACTGCACAGAAGGCCAGAATTTATTTCTGAGGAGTTTGTGAGCATCCATGACATTGTTTATTATGGCAGTATTATCTTCATTCTCATGCACTTTTATATCTGCTCAAAACAGGGGAAAAAAAAGAGTTCGTGCACAATGTTTATAGTATCTTCACTACAGAAGCTAAAGAAGGTAAGCGGAAGAAGTAGTGTGAACCTTTCTAAAATACTTGGTCAATTCAGGGAAAGTTACAAACATCAGAATGTTTCTCTGTTCAGTACTAATTATTCTACTATTATCCACACATTCAAAAAAATCAGAGGAAAAGATGAAAAACTTTCAGTCCAGGGATGACAGAAAAAGTTGTTAAGCCATCGCTACTAAGGAATCACCAAATAAACCACAGACAAGTGCAGTCTTACTATTTACATTACATCTTGTCCTAAGTTCAAATGAACTGGGCCTTACTGTACCAGTTTCTGCATAATCAATATAAAATAGTTCCTGCCCCAGTGGCAATAGAGACTTAATTGTCGAAGAAGCCAAGTATGCCACTATCCAAGTGAAAATGGCACTTTTCGTCCGTTAGCCATTCATAAGCCCCATGGATACATTTCCAATTCTGTTGTCTGCAAGCACAGAAGCAGATACCTGCCTTACTGGCTGTTTGCACACAAAATTCCATTAGAACAGCACTTGTAAGAGTCTTCACTTAAATTACCAAAGCACAAACTGTCCTAATTTTTCTGGAGGTAACTCATATTAGCAAAGTTACACAAAAAAAAGCTATAATCATAATCTTTAAGAATTCCTAGCAAAACTACTTACTACTTCTTGCAAGTTGTCAGTAGCATGGAAAAAACCAAAAGTTTAAGAAACACTCAATGGTAAGATTTTTAAATTAGCAGCTTATACCCCTGCTACTGAGAGAAAGAAAGAGGTGAGTAGTGAAAGAAAGAAAGAAATTATATATCGTACGCAGATATTTTTTTTTTTAACACAGGAAACTCATTATAGGTACTAGGAAGTGTTGTAATGTGGTTACAACAACTAATATAAAAGTTCAGTCTTAGAAGGTAATTAATAAAATCTGTTAATCACACACAAGGACACCCAAACCTAAGAATGTTACTAGATGAACCAGAAATAAAAAAACCTCCAAAATAAATCAAAGCAGCGTCCAGGAATCTCAAATCAAAATGGTGTCCAGAAACCCCAGCATTTAAGTCAGAAAAAACCCCCGACAACTACAGAGCACTTCAGACGAAGGCTGCCTCCAGCTATATGTGAAAAATTTTTCCAGGTACCTGTGGAGATTTCAAGGTCTAGAGTATACTTATGTGAAATAAGCCCATGGTTCCTAACAAAAGTCTGGTAATCATCATCATTGACAGCAGGGACACCAGATTGAACTTCTGAGCATGCGTCTCCATCTAATTCTTTTTGCTCGGGCTTCTCCTGTTTCTCATCTAACTCTTTGTTTTTATCAGTTCTAACACACTGAGAAACAGAAAGAATGTCCTTGCTGCAGCACGGCTGTTCATCATCCATGCATCCAAAATAGGACTGGTTCACTTCCATCTGGGAGGACAAGGGGGATGCAGGTCTATCCTCATTAGCAGGCATTGGTTTGTTGGGTTCCAGTTCCATGTCATTCACAGTGAAGTCGAAAGGATCTGGCATCAGAAGCCGGAAACAGTTTTCCATCTCTGTCAGTGTGTCGGCAATCTCTTGGGACATTTCTATTATGACACAATTGTTTTAGAACATTGTTAAATACTGTAAAATGCTAATGTCTCCAGAGCAGACAAAGATTTACAAAACAAATATGATTGCCAAAAGGGTAATCCATTTATCCAGTAATCAGTGATAATTTAGCTAAACAGATCTCTCTCTACTGCAGAAATTGTCCTTATAAAAGCAACAATACTTTTCTTAAGCAGGAAATCTAGAATTTCCTGAGCAAGGAGTTTAGAATCAGTGTTCCTCCCTTCCTTATCCTCTCTAAAATTTCACTATACAAAGACGACACAAGTACTTAATAAAAATTGAAGGAGAACAAGGTTCAACGAGGATATTCTTAGTGATGTTGGTGGGTATTCATTCAACAGCCAAGAATGTTACAGTTGCTTGTAGGTGCAGCCATGAACACATGCTATTGCTCAAAAAGATGTTACCAATAAAAGTGACTTTAAGAAGGTTAAGTCTCTTTAAAATTCCACTCTTATGCATGAAAACACTTCCAGCATGCAGAATAAATGCAGACCCAATTGGATGCATTGCATATACCAAAGTAATTTAATTAAATAATCCTTTATAACTGTAACATAATATACTTACTATCTCTGTTTTTCTTTCGTATTACAGAAATATGTTTGCTATGTACAAATTGCTTAGAGATTCAGCCTCCAGTTAAGATACATTTTTTAGCAGCAGTATGATACCTAAGATAACCTACACTGCATCCAGGATTCCTGCGAAGACCATTGCCTATACTTCTGAAACATGATGACTGTATATACAACATAATTAAGTTTATCAGTTCACAAAGTGTTGAGAAGTCTGTGCCTAGTCACAGACACAGAAATTAAGCCACTAGCTCCAAAGAGCCTTGTGATATGCTTGCTTGAGGTTATGCATTCATACTTTACTGAATTACAGACCAGACCTTTACTTGCTAATGTTTTTTTTTTCATTTGGGTTTGGGGTTTTTTTTGATTGTTTGTTTTTTTGTATCTTTTCATACTAGCTGAGCTCACAGGACTGTCACTTGTTTCCCCTGATATTCTTTAGGCGAGAGAGACAGAGGGTCAAGCTCTAACAAATGTACTGTTCCCACCCTCTCTCGTCAGTTATTATTTGGATAGCTATTCTCTTAGAATTTGTTTTAGATAACCTTAAAAAAGGTTGCTTCAAAAACAAACAAAAAAACCCCCAACACTAAAAGAACCAAAGCAACTCACCTTCCATTTCTTTTTCAGCTCGTTTGGCTTTTTCTTTGTAAATGTTACCCAGTCGTTTTTGCTTCTCCTCTTCCCTCTTCCTTTCAGCCACAGTTCTGGCATGCACATCTTGAAAATCCACCTAAGGAGGAAATTAAGAAAAAAGTGTAACATTTCTTGTAAGAAATATATAGAAAATCCATTTCCTAAGATAGTTATCTGTGGTGAAAAATCCTCTAACATCAGTGATCAGCCAAAAGCTCAGCAGTACTTCCTTTTATCTCTTTTCCTCCTAGAATCAATAATACAGTAACTCTGAACAGAGTTTTTACTTCTACTAATAAGGGACTGCTGAGAATCAATGGCTTTCAGAAAGGAATCATAAGGTAGAAAAAAAAAAACCACTTAGATTTTCACATCTAAGTTGCAGGAATAAACTAGGCTTTGGGAGACCTCTGTCACAGCATTGGAGACATGGGGAATGGACAGGAAGAGACTACACAGGGTAAGTATTCAAATTACATGAAAATGTCACACTAGGTCCACTATTAGTAAAGGAAATCTGGGAAAATTAGTAAGCACTATTACCACAAGTATATATATCACTTACTGAAGAATTTCATAAGCAAGGAAAGTAGAAGAGAAGACATTAAAATTCATTAAAAAAGACCAAATTTTGCATTTTACAATTACATTTGTTCGATTTGGGGATTGAGGGAAAGGTTATCATTCAGTCTCACTTTACCTTCTTATGACTAAAATATAAACATAAATCTGAGTGATTCAAAATGATGTTTCTTGAAATATTTGCAATGGGGTTTTTTTCAGTTTGTTCTTAGAAGGGCTTGAAAATGTAAATATTTTTGACTTCTGTTTTAAGGAAAAGAGTCTTGATTATGTTACTGCATAAGGAAACCTCTTCAAAAAAAGGAAAACACAGTGTTTCCTTTTGATTGCTACCACATAACTTTCATTAACTTCAATATTGACTACCTTGAGTGCTGAGCAAGCCCGTACTTTGCCGCTAATGAAGTCCGCAGACTCTCTGGCGCTGTGTCTATATTACAAGCACTCATTGAACGTTTGTCGTTATTGCCACTGCTAGATGATCAAGCTTGTCAACATACAGTAATGGTTCCCAGATACCGACATCCTACGCCAACATTTTGGAGCCACAGAAGAGTATAACAGTGAAGCTGAATCTCACTTATGAGGTACAGGTCCAGACAACATTGAGATCACTCTAAGTCTAAGGACATCTAAGTCTCACTTTCTATCTAGTCCCAGATGATCTCTCCTGTAACATGTACAAGGACTTAATAGCCACAGGTTAAGAAAACCAAATACATTCTACAACTGAAGCTTGCTTATTTTTGCACAATCGAGAATTTTGTTGGTGTCTCATCTCAAACTTACTGAAACATTTGAATATTTGTTCAGCATTAAGCAAGTAGGTAACTCCACTAAACACTATGGAAGTTAAAAAACAAATGCTTGCACCTGGGCTTAACCACATGCTAAAGTATATGTTCCTACTGCTGAATAATCCCTACAGTGTGCACTAAGCCTTAAGGTTTTTACAAATATTATTTATGCAAACACTTTAAAGACAAATTGTTTTTATATAAAAGCCTTTAGGAGCAAAAGGGTACTTCAGCTTTCATAGAAACTGCCATGGGAAGTCTCCATCAGTTTTGGAAGAAAGGCACAATTACCAATCTATTTTTTTATTGGGCAGTGGGGGGCAGAGGGAAGGTAGGGAAGTTAGGAGTTAGTTTCACAATCTATAGCAGCAATTGGATCAGGGTGAGGTTTTTTGATTTTCGGGATCTGATTTTTCTACCAAGTTCGTATAGCTCTCCATGCAGTAGCAGGAGACATAGATCCTCCCAAAGAGCAACATCACCCACAAAAATGGAACAAAAATACAGAACCCAGGAACTACAGCTACTGTTTCTAGGCAGTCAGGTTGGACTTGCACAGAAAACAAGAAATAGCTAGAGTTTCCTAAATCATAATTTCTGCTGCATACCAGAATACCTACAGTAGAATCATTCGTCCACTCCTTCCCCTTCTCCATCCCAGAAGGACCAGCAACGTGCTGCTCCGCTGCATTGTTTCATGCTTTGGCACTTGTCCAGATGCCCCTCTTACAAAATCTGCCAAATCATTATGGTTTACCATTGATAACAATAGCACACCTCACATACTAGATTCTATCACCAACCAAGTCTACAGCATGCACAAAGCTTTGAGTTGCCCAAAACAGGGCACACTGGCCTCTTACAAAAGCCTCACAAGGTCAGAATAACTCAGGGCATGGCTCACTTGCTACCTGAGGTCACCACTAACTTACAAACTTCGTCAGAACCCATCCAACCTCATTTAGGCGATACGGACTGAGAGAGCGCTGCTGTTCTGCCTCTGTATGAGTGCAGGCTAGATGAAGCCTTTTAGCATTGGTCTGTAATTTTGGAACTGAATGTGATGAGGTGCAAACAATTGTTCTTGATTTAAAGAGTGTAAGTAGCGGGCCTAGACAACTACTACAACTTCTGGAAAAACACTGAAGAACAGCAGTAAGATATTCTATATTGAGCTGCTCAAAATCCTGTTCACTCCATAACTGTAGTACACTCTGTAATTCCATCCATGCATTCCTCAAATGCAAAGATACTATAATATGACTCAGTTGCCTAAATACGCAAACATTTGGAAATATTTGAAATCTCTGTCCCCATCGCCCCCAGCCGCACTTCTTTTTTTAAACTTTGAGACAGGAGTTTGAAAGCAATTATTTTCAAATATACTGAAATATTATTTGTTCTTGAAGTCAAACAGTTATATAGGTACATACTTGGTACCTACTAATATGGACCTACTAACATTAAAACAGTGGGTAGCTCTCCAGGTTTACATGCTAAAAGGGCAGTAGTTGTCATCTTCTGATCAACTGTTTATAAGGTGATTTTAGCGATAATAATAATAAAAAAACAATTCAAAAAACCCCAACAACTACAAACCACACACACAGCTAACACTCCTCTCAAGTTGCCCAATACTACTGTGCCAAACCTGTAATACAGAACAGCAGATGTACTTTACTCCTAGAAAGCACAAATGCCTCCTTAAATCTTTTGGTTGTTTCTTACACTTCAAGTACTAAACTGGCACAAGGCCAGTTAGGTCAGTTGGCTCATCTCAAGATGAGAGTTATCAAACTACATGAGATTGCTTCTATTGGTACTAATGTTTCTAGAAGTACTCAAACTCAGCTGCTCTAGAAAACTGTACAGCCAACCTTGTTCGGTAGCTTAGTATCCCAAATATACGACTGGGTGACCACTGTTTGTGTATGAGGAGCAGCCTTAAACCACAAGAGCACAGACAGACGTGCCAAACTTCAGCAGACTTGTTGTACACTTGCATGTTCAATTTGGTGAAACTGTATTATGTCTTAAAGCTCCCTTGTCTCAGTCTTGCATTTCTCCTTCTCACTTTCATTTAGGGTTTGTTTGGTTTTTTTCTTTATTAAACAAGACAATAAGGGAAGATTCAAAGACAATCACCTTTGTGAGCAGATGACAAAAACTGTATAGAAAAAGAACACAGTACAACAAATATACAAGTAGGGTATACTATTAGCTTAGTATGGAACCAGAATAACAGAAATACAGCATGTATCACAAAAGTTTTTGATCTACTGTTAGGAACATGAACATCTGTCTTTCTGAAGAGAATAAATGTTTATTGAAAGCCTGATATTAGCATTGTAGATAGTGTGAATGCTAGAACAGTGTTTCCAATTTCATTGTTTGAACCTCCAAAGAGATACTAAAGGAGAATAATGTTCAAAACATCGTAACTTGAAGCCTAGAATAGAGAGCTAAAAGCAAGTGTTTACATACAAGAAATTTCTCTTTAATAAAACTTCTTGTATGGCACTGACACTGCAGCTGAGGGGAGCTAGCACCTACACTTACTGCCTCTGTTGTACAATGAAAGGACGCTAGAACTGGACAGCTCAGTACAGAAGTCAGGCTCGTTTAAACTGGCATAGAAAGACCTAACAGCTGATTATCCTCAGTTTAAGGTGTAACCATTATTTCCCTTCTAAAAACGCTAGACCTTGGAGCTTCAGGTAGAAATCAGTGAGTGAAACCTACTGCTGAGCAATACATTTTGCACCCCGAGAAAAGGCTAGTTAAGTCCAGCTCTCAGTACAAGCCCAGAGATTTTAAAACTTTACAATACTGCAAGATGAACAAAAAGTTTGGGATTTGTCTTTCAAAGACCAGAGTCAACAGGATGTCTCCTAAAGACAATCTCATTTCTAAGAGCTTTCCTTTTATATTTATTGGTTTCCTCACTTTAAACATCTACTAGAGATCATCACCTAAAACCACACACAGAAGTAAAAATGCAGAGTGTACCTTCTTATTCTGCTTTAAGAAGTGGTATCCCAGAGAAAGCTTCTTGTAGGCCTCTCCATATTTCTCATGCCAGTCTTGCACTGAGTTAATGGCTGCTTTCCTCAGTTTCTGTGCCACCTCTCTGGGCGGGGGAAGAGGCTGCTCATGGTCTATCCCCACCGTCAGCTCCAAGAATTCTTGGAAATTGGAAATAACTAGTGTTCGGAATTGATGGGATCGGGTGAATAACTCCTGCATGATCTGGAAAGCCGAGAAGCGCATCTCAGCGTGCTCCTCGTTAAGCCGTGTCATCAGCAGGTGATAGGCATGGCTGATATGTTCTTCTGAAGACCTGAGAACAGAAAAAAGGGGTGGGGGGAAAGAAGGGGGTCTTATTTAAAATGAGGTTTAGCACATAAACCCACAACTTTTTAAAAATTTATTTTAAGTTTTAAACCAGCAGCTTCTGCGCTGGCAGCGAGCTAGACCCAGCTCAGACAGCAGGCCCCAGCACGGCCCTCGGGGCAGCCTCCGCGGCTGGCCGGCCCGGGGAGAAGCGTCGCTTTCGGGGGAGGCAGCGAGGCCCGGCTCCCACCCCACCCCGCCCCGCCCCGCCCCGGGTCCGCTCGGGCCGGGCGGCTCCGGCCGGCCGTACTTGCAGATTTTCTTCAGCTCCTTCATCCTGCCCGGCTCCAGCCGCGGCTCCCCCGAGGTGGTGAGCTCCTCCACCAGCTCGGCGAGGCGCTGGTCCATCTCTGCCGGCAGCGAGACGCCGAGCTGATGCGACAACCGCCCCGCCGAGCCCCTCAGGCCCGGGGAGCCCTGTCAGGGCACCGGGACCCCGCTCCGGGCCCGGCCGCTCCGAGCCTCCGCGGCGCCACTGCCCGCCCCTCAGGGGAAGCCCCGCCCCTCGGGGGCTGCCTCCCCCCCCGCCCCGCGGCGGGTGGTACCTTCCTCACCCCCCTCCCTCGGCGCCTACCACTGCCCCACCTCCGCGGCCGCTCTACGCGCCCGCAGCTCCCCCCCCCAACCCGCTTCCGCGCCGTGACGTCCACGTGACGCCACACCAGCCGGAAGCACGACTAGAGGAAGGCAGGGAAGGCCTTAAAGGGACCGCGCCTCGCTTAGGGTGGAGTGGAGGCGTGTTAACTCTTTGTTGTCCGCAGGGAGCGCAGGGGCTAAGCCCAGGGGCAGGGCTGCACCAGCTCGGGCAGGCGAGCGGCCCCCACGAGGCCTCCGAGCCCGGCGGGGAACGACAGCCGCCCACCGTGCAGCACCCCGTGATTATGAACCTACTCAGGATATTTCCAGAGAATCGCTCAAAAAGGCAGTTTTGGCAGCAAGCGAGGCCACGGCCCAGCCTGGAGAGCTGGCACAGGCCTGGGGAGGGGCCAGGCAGGGGCGGGCCGCGGGGCTACGGAGATGGTGGGGGCGCCGAGAGGTGGGTGCCGAGGGGGGTGTGCGGGGCCTGGCCGCGGCACTGCCCCTCAGAGAACCTGCCTGGGTGGAGGTGGTGACCGGTCAGGCGTGGGGAGCGGAGCCCCCCAGGCCTTCGTGACTTACAGCGAGGCGTCCTGGAAACGGTGAGGGGAGACCAGCCTTCAGCCTCCTGTTTCTTCCCTCCGCCCGCAGCCCGCTCTAGCTAAGAAGCTGATAGAGCCAGGAAGGCAGGGAACCGGGCCCCGTTCGTGGCACCCTGTCACCCGGCCCCTCCTCACTTCTGCATTGGGAAGTGAATTTTCTTCAGTAGCTGCTGCTGTCCAGAGCTTAGAGGGTCTATTGTCTTCCACTGTAGCTTCTCACGGTGGGCTCTGTATACACCACCTGAAACACGATTTGAGCTTCTTGTCATGGATTTGTAAGTTGCAGATGGTCCTGGTTTGAGGTAAAACTGAACCAATTTTCTGTTCAGTAGTTTTACTTTTAGCTAGGCCTCTTCTAACTGCTGGAATTAACAGCATGTTGTGCAGAGACTGTTCTCTCTCAGAGTGGTAAGACCCATGTTTATAGTTGATGCCAAGGAATGGTGTGCAGAGAGGCTCTTGGGTGTTATAGCAATAAGTATAACCAACGCCAGCCAACTTTGTTAGTTGCCCCGTTGGAGGGTCGGAAGCGGAAAAGCGTAGAGGGGTCACACCTGCGGGGAGGAGTGGACAGGACAGGTGACCCAAAACTGACCAACAGGGTATTCCATCCCATCTGCCTCATGCTCAGTAAAAGCTGAGGGATCAAAGGGTCAGCCCTCTTTCTTCAATGGCCAGCGTCCAAGGAGGACTCTTGTCTGCTTGTCTGCCTTTGATCCCGATCCTCGCATTCCTGAATCCAGATCCAGAATCCAGTTCCCATCTGTCACTGAGTCCAGTGTGGGACTTCCCCAGTGCCTGCCGGTGATGTGATCGTCATCCTGGGAGCTTGATACGGCTTTGTATATATTTCATTATTTTTCTTTTATTATTAATATTTCATTAAAGTAGTTTAGTTCCTTCTAAACTCATAAGTCTCTTTCTTTCTGTCCCCCACCTCCTTGGAGAGAGGGTGGGGGGAGAGCATGTGTCGTTCGCCTCAGTGGCCAGTCTGGTCCAAACCACAACACAGATGCAAGGGTGTGGTGAAAGGAGCAAGTAAACAAGCACAGTCCTGTACGCTGTCACCAAAACTACAGTATTTTTTCCCAGCACTTTGTGACATTTGGCTTGCAGTGATGTAAACGATGAGTTTTCTCTTTGGGAAAGGTCCTCCACTTTGCAGCACTTGGAAATTATGTTGGCTTTAGAATAGTGCAGGGATGAGAGGATTGTTACGGTGTAGCCCTAGCAAAATTTTTATATATAAAAAACTGGAAGGAAACACAATGGTCAAGAGACCCTAGTTGTCAGGACTTTCAAGGGAAGTATTAGAGCATAACTGTTTGTATGATACCTTCCACTTGAGAACCTCAGAGTGCTTGACAAATGCTATAGGTAACCCATTAGCGTATGGAGAGAGAAGTTGATGAAGGATCACAGCAATGAGAGAAGCCGAGGTACTGACCATAGCAAGAGGGTGTTACCTACTTGAGTCTCATCCTTAAAGCACAGTACATATTCTGCTGCAGTGGGATAACAGGGTTAACCAAAGTGCTCCCTCATCTTTTCCCGCACGCAGGAAGGCATCCAGCACTTTGCATGCGGCTGTGCTCTAAGGGCATGTCCCTGGCAAGTGTCCTGCTCCCCTTAGGGTCACCTATGGTGAGAGAGAGGTTAAAAGATTTGTCCGTATTCTGGTGTCCCTTTGCACCAGCCACACAAGCATGGTTCAATTATTGAAGGTGGTGGGGCTGCCCTGGATTTGCTTTTGGCAGCGCCTGACCTTCTTTTGGTTTTGGGTGCTCAGTTAGAAGTGTTCTGCAAACCCCCATCTCTGGAAGCACTGATTAACCACTGGGACAGATCAAGCCCTTGCAGGTGCCCGCTTTGAACATCCTAAAGAAGGGAGACGTTTAAAATATCTATTCGCATCTGAAAATGTTGTTGGATACTTGAATTGTATTTCCATTAACCCAAGCTAAGGCATGTGTTGGAAGTAACATATGTGAACTGGTGTTGCAGCTGTCTCTACTGGCTCCTGTGATAAGGGAAGAAGACAGCATTAAAAACTTTCTACAAGCAATGAACTGGTATTTTCAAACAAATTTACTGCAGTTCATGAATGTATACATTTTGCAGTGGTTCTGTTCTTTCTGATTCAATCCATGAAACCAATGCCATCTTACTTCTTAATGTTTCTCCCTTCCTCATTGCCTTCCATCGAGTTAAATGGATTTCCGTGTGAAAACCACACACAATGGCAGAGCTCATCTTTAAAGTTTAGATCAGTTTACTCTTTCAATATTTCTCATTTTTCTATTTCTCTTCTTAATTTGATTGAAAGTGCCTGAACAACTGCTTTCTATTAGGTTATTGCTTGCAAAATTAGCATTGCTGTACTATCTAGAAGCAGTATTTCAAAATGAGCCTCAAGCAACATACTTAACATCTACAAAGGCACCAATTTCATATCCATGCATAATGTTTAAAGAAATCCCTGCAAG
Organism: Burhinus oedicnemus; assembly: GCA_008921705.1. Lineage (NCBI taxonomy): Eukaryota > Metazoa > Chordata > Aves > Charadriiformes > Burhinidae > Burhinus > Burhinus oedicnemus. The sequence goes on from VFFE01007859.1 coordinate 2,342,962, forward strand.
GAGCCATATGGTTTTGCAAAGAATCAGTTGATGAATGAATGCCGAGTTGTGTAACTCATTCATGGTAGCCCCTTAGGCAAATCCCAGTGAGAGCTAAGCTATTTAATTTTTTTTTTTTTTAAATCAAAGACAATTACATAAAATTGTGTTTGCTCAAGTTGCTATGTTTCTTTCCCCTTCTCCTTTTTAATGAACATGGTAAATATCCACCATTCAAATATTTCCATACTCTCTTCATCTGGACCAACCTGATAAAAGGCTGGAGAGAGCCAGAACACCGAAGAATTCAAGTAGCTGCAAAAGTCACAACCACTCTGCATCTGCATTGATTTTTGCCTGACATGACTGTTCTGGGCTGTTCAGTGTAGGGGAATGCAGGACACTGTGGAGTGCAGAGGCAGAACCAAACACCACCTGCTACTCCTTCAGAGCCTCAAGGTTGAGTGTTACTATCAGTTTACACCTGGATTCAGCAAAACCTGAGTCTGGTGCTTCGTGTCGTGCATCATGACATGTTGTTGATTCAAGAAGTTGTATTTCTTACCTCTGTGCTGAGAGATCAACAAAAGCAACGCAGTTACACTTTGTGCATTGTTCTCCAGAGTGAGTGATACCTTGCAGGAGCAGAGACTATTCCAGAGGTGCTGTCCTGTCCATCACCTCTCCAGCATCCCAACACTATCCTCGTTGGCAAGAGGCATTTGCAATGGGAATGTTCTCCTACAGGATATCACCAGGCATGACCAGTTGGTCCATCCCAAGATCACCTCCAACTGGTCTATTATCTTTGGCCAAATACATAGGCAAAGAGAACCCCAGAATTTTGTCCATTGACACCAGTTATTTGCGTCTGGGGCTTCTTACATTAAAGAGGAGTCATTTGTTCCATCACAAATGTAAAAGTTCACACTGATGGCTCTGGGAAGGATTGTTTCAGACTTTTGTGTAATACTAAATTTTCTAGTGTAGTCTTTTTATAAAAGAAAAATCTAGGCAGGAGACAGTTCCACCATTTTACTAGATGATTCTGTGCCTGGGATTGTTTTCCAACTTCATAATAAAGAGCATGTCAGGCAGAAAGAAACCTCACTGAACTTTTGAGATAGCTGTATTCAGCTTAATGATATGAAATTAAAAAGGAGGGATTATTTTCCTGCCAAAATGGAACTTGGTCAAAAAAGCTTCCCTACAAATAATTTGGAGTTAAAATAACTTTGGTTTCAGGCCTGAAGATGCAGAAACACGATAAACACTGATATTAAATTGTCACAGAGTTTGTGCCAGTTGGGTTGCAAAGAAAATGCTGACCTTCCGTGTGAGATGAATAAATAGATGCTTAACCACTGGTTTGATTTGAGCAAAAGGATGACAGTTATTTGAAAGCTCTAAACTACCTCATAAGGGGTAAGGACTATATTTAAACAGATGTTCTCAAAGGAGAAATAGTCTATTCATTAAACCATCAATAATGCAAGGCCAAAGATACTGGCGACCTCCTCTAATTATGTGAAATATTGACTGTGACAACACTTCAGCCTATTGTAACGTTTTATAATTCTGTCATAGGAGGAGATGAATGAACCTGCTCTGTACAGTCTAGATCGCTAATTAAATAACCATTTGTAAGTTGGATGGAGCAGGAATAGCTGTAGAAGAACCATCACAAATCAAGGAGCACCTTCCTACACATAGCTTATATTCATGTTTAGAATAATTTTTAAAAATGATCCTACAGCATTTCCTGAAACTGCATGCCAACATTGACACACTTGACTAGTATCAACAAGGGTAAATTGCTTTTTCCTCTGTGGAAAGATCTGTGCAGACTGTAACTGGAACCTAATGAGCATTTTTCTGTGTTAGACAATATATGTCCACGTCACAAGTTAATATTTCTACATGAATGCACCCAAAGAAGATCAAGGCACATCCCATTGCATTGTCCTTGGGGATCTGGGAGGATACCAGCCTTTAAGGCGGGACTCATATCAGGCGGCTCAGAAAAGGAGCAGCTTGAAGCTTGTTAACATGTAGAAGAGGAGAGTGCAGAGGAAGAGAAGAACCTCAACCTTCCAATAAGAGGAAATCCAGCCCAAATTCTGCTTAAAGACCCTCTGATGCTGAATCATACAGCGACAGAAATGCCACTTTCACATGTATGCAAATAGAACTGCTTTCAAACATACGATGTTAGCAGAAGTTTCTTAAACAACTTAAAGAGACTGGTTTGGGTGTCACATTGACTCGTTGATGGTATGTTTTTGAAGCTCTTTCTCCCTGATGTCTGAGCTGTCCCGTCCTTGGAAAGCCACAGCTTGTAATAGAACTGTGGTTGCTCGAGCTGGTTTCTCCAAATGCGAGACTGCACAGAGCTGTGGCTTCAGATATCCAAAGGAATTGCTTTTTTCTTCTTTTCCCAAGGATGTGGAAAAGGCAAGAACTGCTCTGAAGCTGCTAAAAGCTGTAGCACTGCCTCAATTAAAATGGCAGCAATGGAGTTCGTTCCTGATGTGAAACTTGTCGTCGCTGTCAGCCATGGGCAGGCAGTGGGCCTGCATGTGTCACACACAGCCATTGCACACCATTGCACAAACACCATCCCATCAGTGGTTTTCCATTTCAGATTTCTCTATCCTGTTTGTGCACCGGGTAGCTTGAACCCACAGTGATATTGCGATCACTCATTCACAGGAGCGAGTCCTCAGTCATCCATCAAAATCCACTATATTCCCTCAGCACCAGGAGAGTGCCCAAACAAGCATGCTGCCAGCCTTCGGGCCTTTTTGGTGTTGCCATCATCTTTTATGAGCAGCAACCAGGAAAGCCACATGGATCAAAACAAGCTTTTCTAGGGAATCTCTTTTACTGTTATGATAAAAGAATGCTTTGCCTTTATGAAGAGATTATTTATACAGGTCGTCTTTTGCAGGCAGAAGGAAAGTCCCTGGCTTGAGGAGATTACGAGGCAGCTGGGACAAAAATAGAGTACAAAGACCACAGTTTGAGAGAGAAGGAAATATTGAAGTATAACTAAAAGAAAGAAGGAAGGGTCTTGAAAAGAAGAAGGTAGCGTGTGTTGTGAACTGTCTGGAGCCATGAATTTATTTGTGCTTTTAAGGAAGTGTTTTGCACTTCTGTGGCTCGATATGTAAGTGGGAACAGCATGGGAAAATAATTATTCCTGTTTCGTATATTAGGACCCTTTTGCATACCCTCCGTTTCTGCAGCAAGCTCATCATGACAGTCCCACTGACCAACGTACAGCTAGTCTTTTATATCGTGCACTACTAAGACTCCCAAAATGTTGCACAAACTTTTAGGCAATTGAACCTCAATACGGTGAGGAACAAGACTTGTAGATACAGTCTACGTATACGAAGAATAAGTTGATTTTAAGACCATGCGCTATCCTCCCAGAAAAGCTGAGTCCAGAATTTGGGGCGCTGACTCCATCCCCTGAGCTGCAGCACCTCCAGCAACACATCCCTGCCCTAGAGCGAGCTCGGTGGCTTTGCTCATGCAGCCACCCGTATTCTGCGTTTCAGCTTGTTTCATGCAAGCGTTAAAAGCCCTCTTATATGAATCATTGCTACTTTTCCTCTTTGCACAAGTCGTAAAATTATATCAAATACTGAAAAAGCAGTGGCGGTGAATGTGCCTCAGTAGACTGCATACAAAGTTTTCTTGACTTCCTCTTAAGAGGGGCACAAAGGTCAACCCCTCCAAGAGGGACAGTAGATGCAGGACCAACCTTTTTGATCCCCTAATAATTTCCTCCATAAAAAAATGGGTCAGTTATTGATACATCAGTAAAACGTAGCCAGGGTAAGACCTTTTTCTGGCAGAATCTGTGTGAATCTGTGATCTGGGGGTGTGCACGAGTCGGCTCTGGAGCGGGCCCTTCCCTTCAACAGCCTCTGGTTCGGGCTTGCAGCGCTCCGAATGTCCAGTTCTGCTCCAGGTCATGTAACCTGAATTCTAGGAAACTGGGTGGTTTTTTGTTAGGTCAGTTTGGTTTTGTTTGTTTGGGTTTTTTTCCAATCTAAACACAAAACTGGCACTCAGTAATTTCAAATGGACAAGATATATTCATAGGGGTAGCAGAGGACACTGCGGCGCCAAGAGCGGTCTGAGCTGGGTAAGGGTGACAGCCTTCTCTCATCTCGAATCACAGAAAATATTCCGTCGTTGCTTTTGTCACCGCATTCCTACATGGCTCCGAAAGAGGCACAGCTTCCTGATTGTTCAGGAGAAAAAATTTTCTGAATTTATTTAGAAATTATTTTCTTTATTTAAGCTAAAAAAAAATCTAAAGTTACATCTTTTTTAGGGAAAAAATGACGTAACTGATTATTTAAGCTCCCAGAGCTATGAGAAGTATAAAGTATTCTACATTTTCAGACGAGAGTGAAAATGAACTTTATAAAGCTCTGAGCTTCCTCGCCCTTCAGCAAAAGCGTGCCTGGTTAATTACATTTCTTTCCCCCGAGTGAAGAACCCCACGGCACTTCTGCGGGTTTTTAAACGGCACGCAGGAGGACGGCTGGAGAGGGCTTCCCTGAGGGAGAGAGGCGGGGAGAGGCGGGCAGCGTCCCC